>KN728153.1:2473-15112 GCA_000816745.1 Ancylostoma duodenale | reverse complement strand
CCTTGCAAAGGTCACTCAGCAAGATATTTCCATTGGGAATTCGCAGTGCCGAAGAAACCAATGACGACAACCCTTCGAAGTCCAACGATTTGAGACATGATTATACAAAGGACAAGAGGAACAGAACAGCAGACATAGGTTCTGTTGACAAAGGTGTATCCCAAGAAAGGGCACCTCGCAGAAATGATGCCTCTGAAACAAGAGCATACGAGGTCACACATGATTTCAAGCGACAGCTAGACGCGCTACCAACCAAGTGTAGCAGTCTTTCCCCGAAGTACATATACAGTAGTGGAAACGGGAGACCCGCGACAAGTAAGTCGGGTATATCGGGTCGATCGTAAGAACAGCACGACCAAAAGGCTAAGCTCTCAGGTAGAGCACCAAAAAGATGCCGTCACCATATCCAACCACCACGTCGAACAACCATACCGCTACCTTATGGATTCCGCAATCGCATCCAGCCACTAGCAACAACGACTTCAACATTGCAACATCCATGTCAACGCCTATGGTTCCCATGGTCAACGAGATGGCGTCACGACTTGCGACTACAAAGTCGCCGCCATGATCTACAATCCTATCGCATGTACCATCATCGCGTATTCTTGCCCACAGCAAATCCTGTTCTCTACTCATACCTTTTCCTCCACATTTGCTGTCGTGGGCCGCGCCCGAGTGTTATGCTTCGCATAACGCGTATTTCATAAATACTTCATGTTGCCGTCATATCGTATCAATCACCTTTCTATGTAGCTCATTGTTTACACAGACGCGCACTACTGCGCATCTGGGTTATTGTGATATGATACCGTGCTGCATAAAAGCACGGTGCCACTGTTATTTAGGTCCGTTCATAACTGTCAATGCTTATGAGAAGAAGCACACAATAAAACTGAACCACCGATCTGCGACTACAGCAGTAAAACCCCGCAACCAATAAGTCGGGAAACCCGCAACCAGTAAGACGGGTACACATACAATACACATTCTCGTTCACGAAAACTACGTAACAAGCTACCATCCTATCGTTTATGAAGCGAAATGACTTTGCGCCTTTACCAGTAAGTCACTCCAAAATCCTCTTTTATCAACTCCTTCGAAACAGTGATTTTTTAACAAGGCTGTGAGTTGATTAAAAAGCAACACAGTGACGTGTTTTAGCGTTATGATAACGTAGTGACGATTTGTGCCATAGGGCAATTTATACTTGATGCGTGCGTTTGACACGCGTGCGTCTATATGATGAAGGATAGGGCAAGTCGCATCGCTGATAGACGCTCAGACGCACGCGTTTACGGCCTCGCGGCGGCCGCGCGTTCTTTTCGTTGAGGATGCACATACCGCGTCGACTAGTCTTCACGGAAGATTCTTCGAAAAAGGATGCGTGCATCTGACGCTCGTAGCTAGTCATTTTTCTGGGGATAATCTCATGTTGATGTTCTTTAAACTACATCTAAAACATCAATTCTTATTAAGAAATGATTTCCCTCAGACAACAGCAGAAGAAGTATCAACCTCCCCTAGTGTTGATTGAGAAAGATCTACTTATGATTCTATTGCTTCGCAAAGGTGTTAACTTGCCTATTGATATCGAGTCGAGCTCTCATTTTTTCGTGGGCGCGCCGTTACCCAGCAATATGCTCGCGTTCTCCAGTAAAATATCCACAAATTAATGACAGACCAAAAAAACATCGAGGAAATTATAACGGGATGAGATCGTGCTGTGAAATATCTACTCAAACAAGAAATCTGTTGCCTTTCAATTCAGAGCAATGTAACGCGTCAAAATTCGGCAGATAAACCAAGCGCTCATTAAAAATTCATCTCTTTAAAGATAGATGACGGTTGTAAATAGTGTTGTTGAGGCAGTAAATTTGGAATTCAGAGTAGCTGTGCCCACGGAACTTTCCGAGCATTTCAATTCAAAAGATCTTCGAATCAACGACTGTTAGCTCGGCAATCTCCATAGATGAAAGTCTGCTGTTCTCTTAGATAGTAATATGTAATGCAAATGCTACTTAACCGTCGCTACTTGCCTCACAGCTTTTTCTATGTAATCAGTGAACAATGCCATATATGAAATGCGAGAAATCACGTCAAACTTACGGGTAGGAGAAAAAGGGGGAAGCGCTGAACAACTGGACAGACACGCAGAAACTGGATTGTCATCAAAGTACATGCTATTAGGATTGAACAATGAGAATTAGGGATACATCTATCTGTGAACAATATGCTCCAAGCTTCATGTTTGGGGCATCCTTAGGGCATCAATTACGCAGGATTTCGCATTTTAGATTCTTCACATAGCTGGCGCATCGAAAACCTTCCAGCTGGGTATTTAGAGTCAGTGTGGGACTTTTTCAAATGCAGAATCGTTATGACTGTAGAGTTTCGAGAATTTTCCACGAATTGTTATTGAAAGTGGAGCCAATTAGTGTGAAACTAACAAAGTTTGCTTTCAGCTCCTCATCGAGTTATGAACGTGCTTGGGTCGAACATCATGTTCCAACAGAGGGAGCGAAATTATTTCGACGACTTGGACAGAGCATGGGAGCGACAACGGAAATCATTGTTCAGTTTATCATAGTTTGGATGAGATCAGTCAATATTCAGGGATATGCATAACCTTGAGATCAATAATTGACTAGAATTTGAAAATCAGAAACAATAAACGTCTAGCGATTGCTAAGCACATATACAGCAAACTTGGGTATACACAACATTATATACAACAATTTGTACAAGTTATTTAGAACAAAACACTAAATAGTAAGCAATTTTTGAAGACGGTCATTAAGTTCACGGTTCTCCTTCTTCAGTGCTTTTGCTTTGACCCTGAACATAGAAAACGCAATGAAATGACGATCGAGCAATCATCCGAAGCTACTCTACGACAGTTAGAGCTAGATCGATGATAATTAATGTGTACCTGTTCTCCTTCCTTTCAGATGCTAACTGTTGCATGAGCAATTTTCCTTCTTCTTTCAATGCAGCGATGAGGTGACTTTGATCTTTTAATAACCTCCTCATCTCTGAATAAAGGGATGTTCGAGTGAAAACAAAATAAGGAGAGCCGTTGTCAGAACTGATAAAGTTTAACTCACGTTCTCCATCAAATTCCTCTGAAGGACAACGCACTACCTGCAAACAAACTCTATTGTTTTACATTTAACTGTTGCAGATTGAATAGTTTCCACGTGAAAGTAAAATACCGATTCTTACAACTAAACGAATTCAAAGCTGAAAAGACCAGAAAGTACAAGACGCATAAACTGGACCTCAGGCTGGCGATGCTTCCAAAACGTGGGACACTGTTCCAATTTACAACGGTAATCCTACCTTATTCTCACAAAAACAACAATTCTGTACAAAACTGGTTCAATATTTCAAGGCAGCATGTCACATAACCACTAAACATCTCAGGAGATCCCCTGAGTTCTCTCATATCTTATACTTGTCGTTACCATACAAAAAAATGTCTCTACGAGTCAAACGTGTACAACTTTCATGATCAGCGCATCAAATAGCCCCGTTAGGCAAAAGTTGAGTGAATACTTTTCTCAAAAATCAGGGCAGAAGTGTCTTGATGTTCTTGGAGAGTAGTTTTGTGTGCCACCCTCGGAATATTTGTTCTTTGCAGCGCATTTACGGTTCTTTTCACGTTAGAAGACCGGAAATCAGTAATGCAGTCTCTTCGCCGCATACGTTATCGCTGGACGACAGGGCGGTTTCACTGCTACGCCAATAATGAAAATTTTCACATTCTTAAAACCTCTGCGATCCTTTGAATCATAAGACTTACTTACCGACTAAAAATATAAACATTTAGCTGAACTAGCAATTTTATTTCGGAATAGTAAATCTTACAGCCCTCGCAGGATTTGTGAAGCCTTTCCAACATTTCAAGAACTAAGTGCGTACGCAGTATGTGAATTTCTGAAACACAATAAATATACCGAATCAAAAAGGCCAAAACTTGTAGGCCGCATCTTTGTAGGTACTATTGTATGTACTTCAGCGGCCCCACTACCGACTCCAGGCTCGAAAAAAATGGATTTCTCTAAAACTTGTACGCAGAGGTGGCCGAGTGTGCTGAACACCAATATCATACCCATTTCGCATTATATTAACAATTTTATTGATTTTATCGATTTTTTCAAGTTGTACTTATCTCTCGGATTCTTCTGAAAACTACATGTAGAGGTTTTTAAAGGTGCTGAACACGAATATAATCGCCGTTTTACTATATAGCCACGATTTCGTTGATTTTCTCCCGGTTTTCCCCGTAGAGCGGTGACATTCACGACTTTACTGCAGTTTTCCCCATTAAGTAGACCGTATCTTGCTAAATCTTTACCAGATTCGTTACCAGCATCTTCAAAAACCCCCATATGCAAGTTTTCAGAGAGATCCGCGAGGAGATCCATTACTCGGTCTCAAATATGCTTTTCAGGCGGAAAATTAGTCACTGTTACGAAAATTCAGCAGCGACAATGGGAGGAAATATCTAGCGAACAAAATTCTCGAAACACCCACACAATACACATGCTCGTTTATGAAGACTGAAAATGAGCCTAACTTGAAAAAAAAACAGCCTCATGCATACTTTCAAACGAACTTTTAGTTAGTATGGAAGAAGCAATAGCCAACATAAGTGAATCTGCCTGATTCGATTTTAAAGAAGGACATTCGACCCCTCACGAATTAACAATGACTCACAAGGAAGAAAAGTAGATGAGTGCAACAAAGGTAGAATTTAGCGGAAAATTCGACGGATCTGTGTGTAATGATCGTGAATAGCGTAAATGACATGTCATCTGAATCATAGGAAACTCACTTTCCCCCTGAGCACAGCATTCTCTTCCACGAGTGTCGCTAAACGACACTCTGCTACTTTGCATTCCTTTCGTAACTTGGCCACCTCATCTGACAGCCGATCGCAATGCGCTTGCAAGTGCCCACACCTCTGATTCACAACCTGCAGCTCACTGCCAAGCTCAGATTCAATACGTTCTCGGTCATCTAACAGCGCTGAAACACAGCTAGTTCATTAGCCGATTGACGGTTTTGCACGCTAGTAATTGCCGAAATATAAACAAAGACACATCATCAGATAACGCGCAGTGTAAACAATGAGGCGTTCACTAACACTGATATTTGATACGAAGCTCCGCCATTTCTTTCAAAGTATCTTCCATTTTAGAAGATAGCGATGCAATCATGGATTTCTTGGAGTTATTGGATTCATCAATTTCATTCTGCATCTAAAATGAGGAAAACAACAATGTGAAAAAAATCACAAATCAGGCTGTAAACATTCTAAGACGCAAACATTTTCACGGCTATAAACCCACTATATGTAGCAAAGAAAAAATGAAGCAGTGGGCCAAAAGGCCCAATAAGGAGAGAAAAGTTTAAAAGGCTTCGAAGAATTTGAAAATGAAGATTAAATAAAAAATACCTGATCAGCTCTAGATTTTTGAAAATCTAGATCTCTTTGAAGACTACCAGATGATCGTTGTTCTCGCAGCAATTCAAATTCAAGCTTAAACAGAAACAGGAAATACCAAAATCTCCATCTGGAAGGCAGCAACGCAAATTCACAAACCTCCTTTATCCTATTGCGGAGCTGGATTATAGAGCCAACCGGTTTCTCTCCAGTTTTTGCCCGCATATCATCCAGTTGTCGTTCTAGTCGCGCTTTCTCATCCTGAAGAGCGATAGCGAATAAAAACCGAACTACGATGGCACGAAATAGAACAGCTGTTCACTGGCATACCTGAAGTTGTTCTACCGCTGCAAGTGCACTATTGACCTTTTGCTGAGCAGACATTACTAGCGCATTCGCTTCATTTTCTGCCTCTTGCTGAAAAAAAATATGTAAATAATCAACTAACACACGGTGAATTCATCATAGTAAGCGACGAATAATTCCTCGTTAACCAGTACTTGATAGCTTCCAGAAGCTAGGGAGCCGGAATAGCAACAGCTCAATGTTAGCGAAGCAACGTCTAGATTTGAAGGGTATGATACTATGATATTTTGCAGAGCATTTCTCTAGCACAGCACTCAAGCGAAGGGGAACTATCATAAATGCATGCTCCAGATTTGCACAAGACTTTAACGTGATTCATATAAATGTTGATAGCCAAACAGTATCGACTTCGATGCTAAAAGGAAACAAAGACTACAACAACACGGACTGGAATTTAGCTAGAATGGGGCATAAAATAGGAGCGCTCATGATATAAGAAGTATCCCCGCCTATACTTCTGTGAGATGTATGCATTTCCACAGCGGAGATACTTCATTCCAACTAAGTAAATACTGGGAGCTCATATAAAACGTACTATACAGTTGAACAAGAAAAAATTTAAACGACTCCAAGTGGAAGAAGGCTAATTCGACCGTGTGCAACAAAAAAGGTACTACACAGCGTACCAGGTAAAGAAGAAAACATGAACACTGAGAATGTTAGGAATATGAGCGGAAAAAGGGATTAGAAACAAAACAGACTCTTTACAGAAGCGCATCGACGTCCAGAAATACTAAACCCATATATTGGGTTGGGGGCTAAGTTCGTGCGGTTTTTTCCAAATTGTTTTTTCCACAGTGATTTGAACTTCGCTTGAATTGCGTCGGCCACTTATACTTACTTACTTTATACTTACTTTATGGCCACGTCGGCCACTTTTGGCCACTCTATAGCCCAAGACGTGTTCTTTTCCGATGACACAACCGCGTTTCTCAATTCTCGCTTCACCTTGTTTTCTACCACATGGAATGTGACCCTCCAAGTCGACAAAATTGAATTTCCCCGCAACAGACTACCGTTCGACTTCAACTGCGGACCAAATGTGGCTCAAGTAGCTTGGGATATCATTGACGTCCATAGAGAAATCTCTACTACTGCATGCACAGAACAGAAGTGGTATGCCCGCTTTGGACAGGCCAATTTTGGCTTTGAAGTTGCATCTCGCCCTGGACGCCCAGTTTGTGAAACATAGAGGCGATTATCCGTTCAGGTTGCCTAGAATGTAAAAAAAGTCACCACTTATGCTAACTTTTAACAATATGTAAGTTTAGCTAACGTATTCCTTGCAAAGCCCGAAAATGCTCCATATGAGGTGATCGTCCACATTGGGTATGCGCGATTACTCTGCGCAAATTTCACCAAAACGACAAGCAAGATACTCGAATTTGGAGGATTTCCACCAATGCGGACTCTGCAGGTCTGGTGCAGTCATATACTACTTATTTTATCAAGTCCCTTATTCATTTCCTAGACTGTGATCCAAGAGTTGCGGTTGCGGGCTATAAATTGAGTCGGCTCAAACAACGCAACTTTTTGCAGACATGGAGCTGGGAAGCTGCCCTGTCCCTGGCAGCATAAACAGAAGAGGGAAGGAGCATTTCAACCCATTCAGTGTGATTGACAAGGTTCGTGGAAAATAGTGGTTTCTAGGCCGATGAAGAACCGCACGAACCTATTCCCCAACCCAATACCAAAAAAAAAAAGACCGAAAGAAGCAAAAATATAGCTTCCTTGCTCCTCGAATAGTGTGTAATATTTCCTGTATCTATTCGATGAGGAGGCAATATGAATTAGCCAAGTAATACTCGCTTTAAGATATCACTTCAACTAGGAAATAGGACCGTTTGGTAATTTTACTACTCAGGATAAAACCCACCCTCTTCGCGTCTGCCTCACGAAGCAACTTTATTTGATCCTGGTACATCTCCAATTTCCGCAGTAGGCAGTCCATCATCAAGTCCTGCTTCTCAACTAACTCCAGGAGCTCCTCAGGAGCCGGCGCTAAGACAGATCAAAACATTGGGCGTAGAGGTTTCTTAAGTGCACAGAACCACTTACCATCACTTCCGCCCTCCATGAAGTGGGGAGCAGCTGCGTGTGATGTGAGTTACGCACTCTGTGATGTAGTTATAGCCGCAGCATCTACCAAAGTAGAGATGATTTTCAGGTAATCATAAAAACAAGCTAGCAATTTTTACGGTAGATGCGTTAACCACACAAACAAACAGCAAAACAACCAAAAGTAGTATATTTATTCTCTACATATCACAAAACTTGAAGATGTACAGTAACATATAGCATTTGGATCGCATATCGCAAAGGCTATAAAACGGAGAAAATGTGAACAAGAACTGAAATTAAATATATAAATAGTTTTAACATGAAACCATCCCCATGTTCCTTAACCTTCAAATACCACTTTAACAGTCATCATGTAGGTGCACACAGTTAAATAATGAGATTATGCGGGATTCCAAGCGAAACAGGACAAGATGGTTGATGGTAGGGTAGCATAGAAAACCGCAAACCAAAGATCTTACATGGAACAATCCATGCGAAAGACCCAACAAACAGATGCACTACGGTTTTCAACAATCACATAATCACATCACAACTTAATTAAACTATTCTTCACTTAGTAAAGGAGTACTTATGAGTTAGGAGTCTGGGAAACACCGCTATGTAAAACAAGCGCGATAAATTTGAAGTGAAATAAGAGTAAAAAGCAAGAACTTGGTAACGTAGACACACCGCGCACAGAATATAGAATCTCATGTTCAGCTAATGTATTTTACCTGCAAGACCTCTAATAAAATAATAATATTCTCATTCATGTAATGACGAATTCTTACTTTGGTTGATGGTCTTTGAGGTGAAGCAACAGACTCTTCAGGCGACTAACGTCTTTTCCTCCCTTCTGTTGAGCCTTTGCTTCGCAGAGTCGTGCGATTTCGTCCCACTGAGCCCCTTCTCCTTGTTCACGACCGAAAGCGGCAAGGTGCTCTTCTTCTGCTTTCCTGTAAAGTAAATAGGAAGAACATTAGTAGACGAATACTTTTGACATCCGCGAATTCCCGCTTTGTTGATATAACATAACAATGGAACCTTGACAAACATAACAATGGAACATAACAATGAACCTGTTTTTCTAACGAGAATTAGGTTGCGATTCATTTAGCAGTTCCTTCAGAATTTTTTTTTGTAAAACTTTCCCAAATAACATAGTAATTAAACTAAGACCTCGTATCTCAGCACCAGCCTGTGCAAGGCACTATATAAATTTGGAATTTTAGCTCAAACCTCATCCATGATGATAGATAAGTTCGACAAGAACGTAGTTGCTGTCTTCCATCATGATACCCTCTTCCACAGTTACTCTAGTACCTTGGAAGATTTGAAGGTTACTTATAACCCAGGCCCATATACCATCTAAGGGACGAGATTACACCCACTTGATCGCAGCGAAAGTCGTGATCGGTGCGTGTGGGCAACCGCAGAAAAAGGTGGAGTTGGTTTACACGGGGGATTGTCGTTAGTGCAGCCAGAACGATGTCGTACTGGCCAGGAGGGAAGAAATGTTTGGTGGCTAAGAACGCAGATTCGAACTTTACTCCACTTACAGGGCTCTGACGAGGCCGTTTTTAAGAAATGTTAGGCTACGAATAAACGAGTGCCACCTATCAGCCTGGATCGAGCAGAAGCACATACAGCAGAATATTCATAATGGCCAGGTTTAAAAATCAGAGGACATAGAGACTGTTACTTCTAAATTTTTCTGTGGGAACTGAAAATAATTTTGTGGACATTAAGCGAAACTTGATCGAACAGGTTCAGTAAAAAAAGGTATCACCGTACATATGGACTGAACTAGTTCAAGGTTGTAAACGGTAATTCGACAAAACCGGTTATTTCTTAATTTCGAGAGAAAGAGACGTCATAACTATAAACTTTACGAGGACAGCTACCCGCACTAGTTGCTGCACTCTACTTTTGATACGGAACGCTACAGGCTTAACCAGCTGCTGTGACACATCAAGTGGATCTTATTACATATCCGCTCTAGATTGACTCAGCCATCCTGTCACAATTTTTCTTCGTTGGCTCGTTCCTGGTGTCACGTAAACATATTACATGTGACGTACAGAGTACGACAGTAATACAGAGTACAAACGGGTTCACAACCGAAAATAATCAAGTTATAAGTATAATCAAGAGAAAGAGTGAGCGGAAAGCCTTCTGGAGTAATGAAGTGCCGAAAGACTTGATCTATCGATTTTTAAAAATGATGCGAGCAAATGAATCCTTCGACAGCAACGCTAACTAATCACAGTGTTGTGAAGTGAAGTCCTCCTTTCCATCTCATCGTTCGTGATTTTTTTTTCATCGTAATGAACTACTCCATAAGAAAAACCAGATTAGAAGTAGTACATGTCAAAGATGCTCGATATGAAATTTTATCTGAATACCATAAACTAGAGACTGGTGAGTAGCCTTTTCTTACATTTGCTTTTCTTTTTCTTGAATATAAACACCTATCCCCTCTCACACTATTGCTTCTGCCAATTCTCTAGAAAAAAACTGCTTTCTGTACAGAATAATAATACCTTTTTAGCCTATTTTGCATCCGTGATATTGCCTCACTTTTAAATAAATCATTAAAAACGAATGATCAATAAAACAACTAATGATCAAAGAAAGAAAGGCAAACGGCAACGAAAGTCAGGCTGTCTCTGCGTACCCTGAAAGCTTCGTCACAAAAGCTGCTGCTCGATAAAGGTTGCTCAAAAGGCTGCACGTGCTCAAATCTTCTTGTGAAAGCTTTTGTGAATTTTCGGAATTTTGAAGGACGTAGATCTAGTACCCAAGGGTGAACGAGCAAAAAAAAAAACGCGAGGTGTTTTCCTTGCGTTTGGAAGCGCACGTCTTGAACGTTCGGGGGTCCCGTCCAGCGCTTGGCTAGAAAACTGCGAGCATGCGTAGGCTGGGAGCGTAGTTCATGTTCTCTGATGCACATTAGGTTGGCCGACGCATGATGGAGACTGGAGTATCTTCGCAGGTGAGTCATAATTCTTTGTGTTCTTCTCACATTAGTGATACACGGCCAGTTTATCTCACCATTATCACCTCCACACCAAGTGAAAAACTTCGACGGATGGTGCCTCTAAGGAGACTTATGCGTTTGTTCGGTGAAGTCACAAAGACAGAAACAGAAGAGTAGTCAAGTTTCAAAGCAGAGCATTCACTAAGAATAGCAACGAAACTGAAACGTACCTATTCGCTTCCTTAGTAAGCTTCAAAGCAGCATCCCTTTGCTTGTACCAATCTTCCAGCTCTTTCTTAGCATTGTTACGAAGCTCATTCTTCTTCTTCTCTTCTGCTTCATCTGAAAACAGGTTCGTGTCCATGTCGGTCCACAATAGAATCGAAAGAACAGTTATGCGAGAACTAACAAGAAAGAGATGCCAGACGTACCTGTGTAATTACACATAATGCGAAAAAGGCTTAAACTACTGAAGGTAACAAGAACAATGAGATTAGAGGGGGGGGGGGGGGGAGGTGAGAAGATTACCCATATTGGTAAGCGATGAGCAACAGATACATATACCGACACCCTCAAATCAACACTGTAGTGAACGAAAACACATCAACGCTCCGTGCATCACCAACTCAAAAAAAAACATGGGTGCAACAAGTTCTTCTGCAGGTCCTCACTGCTGACAACCCATAATCCCCAATACTATGAGATGTCATATGTCTCGAGAAGCAGGCATGGTGTTCATCTCCAGAAGGAAAAAAAAACAAAGAAACGGAGGAGAGACAAGTGCAGAGTTAGCTTACCTTTCTTCTCCAGAAGAATTTTCTGTTGTTCTCGCCATCTACGTATATTTTCAGCTTCAATGCGTGGCACTGCAGGGACAGGTGAAGGTCCTTTTGAGCTTGCAGCAGAATGATTACTGGTTACACCGTTCCCATTAACAAGTGGAACTAAAAACTCCTTATGAATTGGAATGTTGAAAATGTAGAAACAAAGCAAAGTGGAGAACACGATCTAAGACAAATGGATTGAAAGTGAGAAATTACTTCCTTAAAAAGCGCAGAAAATTCTCACCGGGTGGCGTTGCCTGATAATCCATTCCAGCCAAATCAACTCCTGAATCTCCACCTCCGACTGAAGGAGGACCCACTACCACTGCGGCAAAGTCGTCGAGAGCAGCAACCTCAGCCGGTTCCGGTACAACTGTAAATAAGAAACTCGATGTAACCAGGCACATTCCACGCAGAAAATAAGAATAAGAACTGGTTCTAGCAAGGATTAACGAGTTTTTTGCAATGTACACTTGTATAAATGCTGTGCGCACATTATGTAACCTACGCCAAAGGTGACAGCGGATTTATGGTCGTATAGGAAAAGTCGTGCCGATTTTAGCGATGCAAGCCATCATTTCATAACGTTCGTAATATCTGTGTATCATGACCTACCGTTGTGAGGGCAATTTATACTATTCAGATTCACGTATCCATTTGCGGAAAAAAATTCCACGAAAAGCGGTGAACCTGGCACGTAAATTCTCAATGAAAAGATCGCGCGGCCGCAAGCGCGTGCGTCTGAGCTGCGTCACCGATGCAACAGGCCCTATCTTTCGTCCAGAGACGCATGCACGTCAAACGCAAGCATTTAGTGCCATACGTAGAAATTGCCCCATACGTCGTTGTCTTCAGGGTATCAATCAATCAATGCTATTCCAGTTGTTCTGCCCCAGAATCTTGAAATCAAAAATCCCTCTGAAACCTCGCTCGGGGGGGGGGGGGGGGGGATTTGA
>KN728151.1:7240-21802 GCA_000816745.1 Ancylostoma duodenale | reverse complement strand
AGCCCTATTCATTTCAGGTTCTACTGAAGTTTTTCTGTGAAAATTCAAGAACTTATGCAACAGTAAGCCGGTATAAATAAGGACGTAGCATGACGTCGAACATCGGAAACAGATGCACTCCTTCTGCTTACTTGTTGGGCTCCTTCCATTCCTCTTCCAAGGGTGAGTGTGCATTAAAACGTAGTGTTGCTCCTCAAAGTTTCACCCTTGAAGAATTACTTCTCCTGATGTAAGTGCAGCGTCCCCGTCTCCTTTTCGTATCTGTTGGAAAGCAGGTACCACAAAACTTCTTGCGTACTATGTCTTTCTAGGAATAAGGTCTTTCTAGCAAGCACGCTTTTCTATAAGAAATTACTGACAACAAAACGCGAGTGGATAGAAAGATAAAAAATCGATAGAAAATAAAGGAAGCAAGTCGCCTTACAAATTTGACAATAGTATTATGAAAATCTTTGATTGATTAAGTACTAACGATCGAAATAATTCCAGGTCGTCTGCCAGCTTCTCCCTGGGAGGCTTGAACGGTTTGTTTACAAAAACTTTTATGGATAGACGTAGAAGAAAATGGTAGACAAAGAGAATTTCCGGGATGGGCAAGGGCATCTTTTCGGTTATTCGAGCCAAGTCAGATTAACTTCTATCTATTTAACTATTAGCCGCTATCGAAACCTAAGCATGACTGGCTTCTAGCACATAAGCGGCCTAGCTAACATAACATACATGAATGCATATATTTTTGCTTATTTATTGCTGCGTTAAGCATAACGGTTATAGGCGACTCCCAAGCTGAGACTGAGGAAGCTCCTGCTCTTATTCATGCACATGCACCGGTGATGTACTCGGCACCACTTGTGGCCTCTATGCCAGTTTCTCCTGTCGTTCATTAGGACGTACTGGTAAGACTTCAGCTCAATTTGAAGTCCACTTTCTGGCTATGGAAGTAAAGTGAGATACATCTGTTAGGTAGCTCATGCGAAATAACATGAATATCCGTCAGTTTCCTTTTTCATCCACTGATACTTTTTGGAAGGTACAACTTAATTTGTCATAATGTCAGAAAGTGCGATTGTTTAGAAACCCCAGCGCTCTGAAGTCCGCAACCTCGTGGGATCTTACGCAAGAGGTATAAGCATACTTATTTGCTTATGGACAGTATTTTTTATAACTTGGAAATGTACACTATCATTTCTGCAGAAGAGGGTCATCTCTCTGACACCATGATGGAGCTTCCATTCCGACGTGCTCGAGCTCGCAAACTAGCTGCTCGCAAAGCTGCTCGTATGCACAAGAAGAGTATGAAGAAACACCGTAAGGTTAATAAGCAGTGAGGCATTAGTCATCTTCAATAAAGGCGTGTATTAAGTTGCAGTTTTTGTGAGCATTGAATTAAAAACAGTCTTTGTGATATGATCTCGCCCGGAGGGCTCGAGACCGCTAGAATGGGTACCGCCACGAAACCCTGAAAGCACTGCCTAAACCTATCGCTTTCATCATTGGAGACTGTATCCATTTTCTGTCACCTCAGCCCTTACGGTGCTTTGTTAAGAGGATAAGAAACAGCCGGATATGAAGGCGAGATCCAGTGTGAGAACCCACCTCATTGGGTCCACCAACGTCGTGTCGAAAATCTGGCATCGAGAGAATACTAAGGAGCTTGTTCACTAACGTTAGATGGCTGCATTTGTATGCATTGCTAGAGGAACGAAACATAATGAATCCACTGGTGTGGTGTGTGTATGCTTCCAGTCCAGTTATTGGAGACATACCACCCAAGTTACATTGTCCTTTTGAACCTTTCGCTTCCCTGTGAGTACTGTATATGTGACGAGTGCGACAGGCACATCGTCCTCATCGAAGAAGAAATTCTCCTTACTTCCCAAAGAGGAAGAACAGGGCAATAACACCACTTGTGAATACTTTTCCTTGAAATTGAGTTCTGTTCCGACTAAATATCGTGGAGTTATGTGGAAATGTCTTCGCTGCACTAAGGCTCTATGGCTTTCATTCCACATCAGAAACTAAAGAGGGTTAAGCGTATTATTGAACAAATTCACCTAAAGTTTCCGTTTTTTTGAACCAGCAGTGCTATTCCGGAGCTTGTAATTTGGCCGATGACGTTTTCCTATAGGGTTCCAAACGACTAGATTCTCTCATTGTTTACAGCACCCTGAGACTGTCCAAACATTGGAAATATCTTGCGAATGAGTGCAGTCGGACGCGCATACCACCTCTGTGCTTCAGTCACGATTTCTTTAGAAACGTTTATCTCATAAAAACAGGCGTTTTTGTAGCTCTCTCAGTTGATGGTTCCTTTTTCCTTCTTCTCTGGCTTTTTTCGGAGAGTATAAAAAAAGAGGTTTTTTGCACGGGCGTCATGTCGCTGCCACATCCCGCTTTCTATCGCCCTGTAGATGCGCTGGTGCAGGAAAAATAGTTCAGACAAGGACGTTTGTTAAAGGATTAGAAGACGTTTGTTAAAGGATTGTTCCAGCGTGTTTTATGTAATCCTTATATTGAACATTTGATAGTAAAGATCACAAATTCGAACTTTCCAACGCTTGGAGAGAAGTCATTCAAAATTCACATCGCAAATACAGGTAAGCGCTTAATCTGGAAGCACTTTGATGGCACAGTGGTCTTTCAGGTAACACACATTCGTGAGAGGATGGCCTTGTCAGGAATAGCAAGAATGTTGACAGAAGCTGCAACATTGTCTTCTTAGTTCTTAGTGTTTCTTCCACGATGTTCAGAATCTCAGGATCAAGTTCATCCATGAGAAGGGTAGTACTTAAATACTGTTTGACTTCTTCGCAGTACACATCGATCATTTTTGATACTGAAATTACCTTTCATTTAGTTGAATAATTAAAAGCCCTAAATTGATTCGGCTTCGTCTATCACGGAAATACGATATTTTTCTTATGACTTGGTGAGGTTTTTGTGGGTTGCTATCTCAATGCTACTTAACTATAATTTCTGCTATGTAGCAGAATCATATCTACAGCTCAAGCAAAATCTGTCTGATAACATGGGTGGGTATACGTTACTAAATTCTCGTGTGTATGTTTCTTTCATTTCGTGGACGAATGCCTTCTGCAGCCGGCTTGCAGAGCAATCTATGGACTTTTTTGATCATTCAGTTACGAATGCTTTTTTTTCCAAATCTGCTTATGGAGCTGTCGAGCGTTGGCTGCGGGGGAGGCTCTCCTACACTTAATCGAGAGAGAAAGAGAATAAAAAAAGAAAGTATTTGGAATCCATTTTCTGGTTTTATGGATAGAATAGTGCATAGCTAATCAATTGCGTTGCTTAACAAGTCCCTTCGCAAAACAAGGTTCAAGTGGCTGCACTCAAGAAACCATAGTAAGTCTTAATCCGATTATTTCCCTGCAGTCCATTGGGGACAAAAATCAGGATTAGTCTGAGTGGTGAGCATTTGTTCTTATAGTGTGCTGGTATGGTGTAGGACAAGTTTTTATAAGATATAAAGGTGTAAACGAAGATTTCCTCAAAAACGCAGGGTATGGGAAGTGTTGAAGTATAAAGTGAAGTGTGTGAGTTAAGACGAGACTGTGGAAACCATAACACTCTCAAAAATTCAATATATGCGTATCCATATGTCCGATTTGATGTACTAAAAAGGTTTAAGAAAGTGTGCCACTACACTTTAAGAACAATGCTCACCACAACCTCACACTTACCATGAAATTAACACTATGGTCCGAGTAACTAACCACGACTTTCGTCATGTTCTTATTCCTCCAACATGGCACATGTCAGTGATTTAACGGATTGAAATTGGAGTTCTCATAGGATTACCTCCGTTTCAGAATAAACTCCATTGAGCTCCCGCACCATTTCTGTGTAGTACACTGTAGCCAAACGCAAACTGAATTAATTTCGGGTTACCCACGATGATGTTCAGGAAGTCATTCCTATTGAAAAGCATTGGGACGGGAAAACGATTAAAAAACTTCCTCCCACGACTGATTTTGCAGAACCTCCACCCCCCCCCCCCCTCAAGCAAGAGTGAATTTTTTCGTGTGTTGGGGTACTGTTCACATTTTGGACATGGATCTGTTAGTTTCTTTATGTTACTATTTACGCAGATTGCTCGTATCTGCTTATAAATATTTTTATTCACTCTCTGCCTGGATGGGTCACTGGAAGGATGGGTAATCTAGTGGGTATGATCACCTATGGGTAGCAGCAGGGTATAGACAACGCAGGATGTGGGCATTTGGGTGCGTTAATACGTCCACCATGGGTAATGTCAATCAGTGATGCATTCGGATCCAGTATGTACCCAACATTGTTAAGGTTATTCTTTCAGCTTTTTCACTATGACTCTGGCTTCTCAATATTTTGCTGTTCCCGTACTACGCAACAATTTGCTAATCGGTGAAACTTCTAGCAGTGGTTGATTCTGCAAACCCCTGAGCGATTCGCCATCTATCATCTGTTCACGCTACGGCTGACACGTGACTTTTCCCACGATAGTGTAATAAGGATATGGATGAGAAGGTGTGAAAATCAATCAGTTCAAAACTGCGGGAAATGAATCGTTTGATCGGACGTTTCTCTTTGGCGAGCAGAGCTGTGAAGATATTTGGTCAAAGATTGAAAGCCTATGGTACTGGCATCTTTGTAATATTTTCTGGATAGGCAGATGTAAAACTCCTGGTAGTCCGCCGTAGAATTTGACATCTCTGCACTGGCAGTCCAGCAGGCTGAGATCCTTTTCAAATCTTATCTGGCTTTGAAAGTTTCGTCATTTGACCAGTGATGACAAATCGTCACTTCTTCTACGGAGGCCGTGATATTAATAGAGTTTCAGTTTCCCTAGCAGTTCACATTTATCTGCTTCCGTTGACCTCCACATTACGCTCTATCCGTTTATCGTCTAGACGAGCGCATCAGCTGATCGAGCTAAGAAGATACTCTGTTAGAGGATGGAATGGTGTTGGTCCTGAAAAGCCCACAATCTACCGGATAAGCTATCAGAGAGGATATTTCGAACCTTCATTCAAATGACTCCATTAACAATTCGCATTATGTCCTCTTTGATTCGAGCTCCAACGGATCCTCGATGATTTGGAAGCCGAGACTTGGATAGCCTAACCTCCAAAATACCCATTCGTGTCGCACGGACTGCAGGCGCTGATAAAACCATTGAAAGCTCTTCTAATAAAAATTAGTAGTTATTCAAAAAATAATTAGCAGAACAGGCCCTTTAATGTTGTTTTAAACACATGTCACTGCTTGAAAGAAATGATACAACATTGCGTCACATGATTGTAGAAAGCGGTGTCTCGTCTCGTCAGGATTCAACCGAATTTTCAGATGGAAGGTCCTTTGCTTCTGCAACACATCGATTTGGCATCTTATGCACGGTCCATACACACTCCTGTACGTAAGTTCCACGATATTTGCTCGAATTTCGCCTGCTTACTAATAGCGGAACCAGTTGCACATCCCTCTCTAGTCAGGGCTTTTTCTTATAAATTCTAAGTCAGTTTCTTACCGTCTAGTTCGGGTATGTATGGTATATTCACAATCTGACCCCATTTGAAGGGTTATGGAGCGATGTTTAATTATTGGACCTTCCACACGATTTTTGATGCATTTGCTTGGAGGTTTTTGCTTAAGCTCAAAAAATAGTGTGATTATGTAAACGGTCTCTGAGTACTTGAGTTTAGAATTTTTCATTGCTACATTGAAAATGACGTCAAATGTAAGGCATTCTATAGCTTAATTTACAGAGATTCTTGGGCAGCTTTCAGTTCTTCCTCCGCATGGACGAGCTTGCTGGTATTCATGGAACGTTTAAAGGAAGTCTTTTTCTTACCAAGGTGGCTCCCGTTTGCTCACTCCCCCCACTAAAATGTTGAACCTTTTCTCCACCAGTGAACTGTTTAATTACTTATTATTCAGAATTGTTCTGTCTCTGAGCTTCATAATTCAGTTCTTCTTCAGATAATACAATGAAGGCTCTCCAATTTCTTTATTCGTGCTAGCTTTTGGCGTTAGCGCCTTCGCCAGACCTTAATTTCAAGGATACATGGCCACCTAATCATAACTATACAACAGAATAACAACTATGCTAAACGAGGAGGTGGTGCTTAAGTCTTTTGACTTCGAAACCAAACTGGTTGGTTACCTATACCTATTAAATTTATTGAATATAGGTAACCAACCAATTTGGCTTCGAAGTCGAAAGACTCAAGCATCACCTGCCCATTTGGTATAGTTGTTGCTGTGTTGCATAGTTATGATTAGGTGGCGATGTATCATTAAAATTAAGGTCTGACGAAGGCGTTAACGCCTAATAGCACGAATAAAGAAATTGGAGAGCCTTTATTGTATTATCTGAAGAAGAACTTACTTATTCTTTATTAATTTTGATTGTTTCAGTACCGAGCTGTCGTGAAGTCTCGTATAGTATGGTATGTTGTTTAGCAGTGTTCAATGAGAGCTTTCAAGGTAGTCTTTATCCCAGAGAGTTTTCGGCGCTTAGCGCATAGCTTCCTCATTTTGGTTGTGCTGCCACCAGTGACCACTGTGCTGAACATTGCACTGGCAAAGTCAGTTGCTTGTCTGCTGAACTTATGGAATCTCGAAGTAAGAAGAAATATTTCAGTGAAATTGTCACAAGCGATACGGTGACTTGCAGTAGCTGCTGAATCCTGCAAAATTATGTAAAAAATCCATAGAGCAGAAAAAATGGGCAAGGATTATTTCTGAAACCCTTATGGTTTCTAGCAGTTAATCTGTGTGTAATCGAATGCCATTGCAAAAAACTGTTCTTTTGTTCGGGAACTTTCTTGAACGATTGCATATTAACACAGCAATGCGTGGTGGCATGGGTGCGCCAGGACACCGGTCTTTGACCACGGAACTGTCACGTCTCTGTGGTGTGATCAGCGTGCATCTTCAGAGAAAGAGCAGTTAATCTGTACTCTCAGAAAAACTTCTGGAGGTTAAAGACACGTGAAACGTGCAAATAACGAATTCCAAGAAGTTTTTGCTGTTGCTGCACTACGGATTTAGTAGAATTCTGCAACAACAGCACGAAAGAGATTAAAGGTGTAGAAAGCAAATATAGAAAGAAGAAAGCAAATCGTGGAAAACTTTGGAGTTTCTAGTAATGACGGCCTAAGAATTCGGTAGTAGTAGAGAGGTCAGAGTAGTGTCCTGATTTACTTCAAGCTTCTTTGTATACCCACTGAGAGGGGAGGTGCAGATAAATTACCTCTTGCGTGCAATAGACTCACTAAACAGATTTGAACATCCTATGGTGTCCTCTAATAGACTCAGACTCAGTCATTGACTTATTTATTTTGATTCGATGCTTCCAACCTTATACTAAGTACCGCAATAATTTCGTTTTTCTTTTACGCATTGGTTCAAGAGCAACTGTGGTAGTGGGTTCTACTAATCGGGTCAAGTGTTTCCTGCAGCTCATTAAGGGGAGAGAGCTGGCGAGCATCCACCTAAGTTTACGCTTGGGGTTCGTACCAGATCAAAAAGTCGCCACCTGCGACCGCCCCAGAATGGATTGCCCAGGTGCGTTCTTAGGCTGAGATTATCTCAATGGTCTCGAACCTTATAACTGCAACACTCGCAGTCTCTAGAATTGGAAACCTTGTCAACAGTTGTTTTTTCAGCCACGTTTCACTACAGTTACAGCTAACACCACTTCTTCGGTTGCATGCAGTAGTTGTTGGTCAAAATCAAACATAGTATTTTTATTCCTATAGCAATGATTGGGAAAAGACCGAGGTAGGAAAAAGGCGAATCACTTAGTTTCACTTGGTTGCTTTCCCAATTATACAGATTGCTCCACTTCAAATTAGTTTCATTTCCTGTTTCTTTGTCAGTATCTATTTTTGGTTAGTTTGTTTCTTTTTTAAGTTCCTGTTGTTTTACCTCCTTGCTTTTATGACTGTTTTATGGCACACCTGACGGTGTAATAAATGATTAAATAAATAAGTAAATAAATTTCATGACCATGATCATGGGAATTTGTGCCCATCCCCCCTCCATGACTATGGAAGGCTCCATACAGTGGAAGTAATTAATACTCTTCAGTGATTTGCCTTGATTTTGAATGCTCGAGGTTTCTTCTGGAATTTACAGCAACACACACATATAATTTGACAACAACAAATAATTTAACACAATTTAATAATTTAACAACACAAAAATCTAACACAATTTCAGCTATTAGAGTATTCATTCCATTCAATTATTCGAGGCTCATAACCAGCAGAAATGTGTGGAAGTGTGTATGTGTGCAGATCTCAGCAGGTCTCTCATTTCAAGAAATAATGAACCAGAAATAAGCACAGGAGAGGAGCTGGAGGAAATTTTGTGGATGATCACTTGCTTAGATCTCTTAGCCTTCCCAGCGTTCTGGTCCTAGTAGCACTCATTCCAAATATCACCGCTACCAATGGGTTCATTGTAGCCAGTCACTTGCATTTTGTTTAAATATATCCTTTTGCATAGGTTAGCATCACTGTGTAGGTACTAGAGTGATCTTTTCTCATCTCACGGTACTGATGCTAATTTGTTTACCATCAATGAAAAACCTCAACGAGTGTGTTAGCACCTCCGAATGTGAGGGATGTCTCTTGACCATTGCCCATGCTTGAAAAGTGAAAGAGAATGAGTTTGAAGAAATGAAGCTTACTTCCTTCCAATCGTCTGTGCTTCTGGTCCTTTGTGCGTTAACTCCCTTCTCGAGAATGAATAATAGAACGGGGATGAACAGGGTGCAGATAGCAGTCGAACACAACACAATAGATTAGAAACTTCTCGATTAGTGAATGTGGAAATGGCGGAAGCGGGGGTCCCGCGCCTTTTGTACGTTCCGCGCGGGACCCACGCTCCCGTCCCTGGTGTCGCCCTTTAAAGGGGGCTAGTGCCTGCCGGCTTTCGCCGGCATAATGAGGCATCGTATGCGTACTGAGCCTACCCAGACTGAAAGACTTTGCAAGTTATTACATTATTGATGTTCAGCACAAATTGGCCCTCTTGCTTAAGGTGGACGAGCCAGTACTTACCAATGAATACTGAATTAGTAATCAAAGAAATATGAATGGGGAGAAAGAACTAAAGGTATACGTCAAGGAATCCTCAAGTAATGATTTGCTCACGCATCTCCTGCGCCTGACGATTTGTCCAGGGTCAGAATGGTTCGAGCATTTATTTTGTCTTGCTTGGAGGTAGGAGCCGTAAAAAGCGTACTGTCTGATCTCATTCACGTTTCTCATGGCTGGATATTTGTCTAATACTATCAATCCCACTTCTTCATCTCTAAAAGGAACTATGCAATCCACAGTTGGGTGGACTGGAGATTGGAAAACACTTGATATCTTAGTACTCTTTCAAAAAAATCTCTGTCGAGAGAGACCCCTGTTTGCTCATTCCTGACTTATTCCCTCGTAGTATTATTTTACTGGAGTTGAGCGCACATGTGTATGTTTGGTAATCGCATATTCATGTATTCGGCGCACCTCTGAGTGCAAAAATAAAATTGATAAATGAGACGATTCGAGGGGAACTTCAGTATTACGCAATTGTCAAATAGATTTCCAATGATTCATACGAAATTCATTTAAACAAGGACCTTTATTCTGACCCTGTAGGAATTCTTTCGGATGTCACGCACAATTCAAGTAAGTAGATGACTTCTTCAAAGTTTTTGAAAAAGAAGTACCCTTAAGAAAATGAATGGGTGAACGTCAAGATGTTCAATGGTTCCATTCTTTGCCCTTTATTATTTATTCGGTGGGAAATTAGTTCCTTAAATATTTGTTAAAACATTTCCTTGTTTTCGTTTCCACTTGCTCATATTGTCACAGTAACCCTAGTTCTAGTAATAGAACGATGCATAGAGCATCCACCCAAGCTGGGGCAGTCTGGTGCTTCTCAATTGCCGAGTGAAGGCCATCTAATAAATAGCTGTCCTTCTATTCTGAACTCAAAGTTCCTTTACTTTTTTAGCCTCATTTGAGGAAACAGCACAAACAATTTGAACAATTGAGAGATGAATTAGAAAAGTATTATAATTCTCTCATTACGTATGGCGAATACCAATTTCCACTTACTTCGTTGAAGCAATTGGTTATTTCACTATTTAAGCAGCTTTCTCGAATAATAAAATCATACAGAAAAGGAAAATAGAAGGTTCATCATGTAAACGTCAGTCAGGAAGAAACAAAACGCACAGTAGAGTTCAAAAAACTAAATAACGTAAAAATATGTAACATTTGACGGATTGAAAGTTCCGATAGGAAAAAGAGAGAGGGATGAATACTAACTGAGAAGCAAGCAAAATGAAAAAAACATAATAATGTAACATTAGTCCGAATGAGTAGAGAAATAACTGACGTAAAAGACTCCTTCATAGATTTCCGGAGTGGAGACGGGAACCACTTCTACCGCGTATGTACATGTGGGAGGGACTCAAAGGCAGCACCCACGGAAAAGTCACTCACCGAGATTTCAGGTATAGGTTTTTAGGGTTTTCGGCATGAGGAGCACAGATAATGAGTACAGATTTGTCAAAACACATAAAAGAAACGAATTTTGGGATGCTTCCCCTTTTTGCTAGGTTAGGGCATTGTGGTCGAGTTGCACGGTTGGGGATGAGCAAAAAAGTCGATAACGCTGCCATCACTATGACCTATTTTGCAGTTGAATATCTAGCTATTTAGGAAGCTTTTTAAACAAAGGATTGGCACAAACAGAAAGAAAATAAATTTTCCATCGTACAGCCATCACTCAGGGAAAAAACAAAGCTATATGGTAGGGCTTAACAAACTAGATAGCACAATAATAAAATATTTAAGAAATTTTATGTTCTTAGTGAAAAAGGAAATTATGCAAACCAAAAATAGCTGAAAAGGAGACAAGTTGGGGAAATCAGACCAAAATAATGCAGTACTGGCTGAAGTTAGTGAAGAAAAATGTTGACATTAAAGACTGCCGCTTGAAACCAGCGCCCAATCAGCTGGTAGTTGCCAATTTGCGTGCTCCAAGGAAGATTTTGTAAGTCGGTGCTAGCATGAAAACTCGTAAAACTTACTATCTATTGATCCAGCTGATCTAGGTACTATCTGTTAGTACTGGTTGATAGGAAAGGTTCCCACGCGTGCTCATAATGTGAAATTGACCCCACAATCGATTGGATCACGATAAACTCAAGGAAGCGGAAATTTCCGCGGGTGCTGCCTTCGATAGGATGACGATAAGTTTACGGTAGATGCTCTATCCTCTACTCTCTTGAATCTTCCCATGATGAGGTTTTCCCTCGTGATCATCACGGTCATAAGCATTAATCCATTGCCTCTTTCACTTTAATATTCAAAATCACAGTAAGCTTTGCTAGTAAAAATTCCGATCCCATCATAGGTGACTGCTGTCTTTAAGGCTAATGTGTACGGCATCACCACCTGTAGGTGTGTAGACTCCGGTATCGAGACCTGCTTGGACGGCTGAAATCACTAGCATCTTGGCGCTCTGAATGTCTGCTCATCCACAGGTTCCACTGATACTACTCTTCTCATTCTCTGTCAACCCTGCTGTGAGAAGTGGGAATTCCCCATTATGCATGAGTATGAAAAACCAGGCCTAGACTCCTGAACACTGATAGCTCCATGTCGACAAGAATATCTCGTGGGCTCACTCAACCAATAGGTGGTATGTCTCTCTCGGAAAATCTTCCCTAATGATAAGAACATGCTAGAACAGATCACTCTTCTTTTGAATAAAATCTGAAAATCTGCTGATTCATCAACAATGCGGGAGATGAGGAACTGCTGCTGCACTATACATATTTCTGGTAAAACGTTCCTAGCACTTATTCAGATTCCCCTCTTTGCAAAGTTTTCGTTTATGTTTCACTGGTCATGATCAGAAAGTTCGCTTTGTGTTCCTATACTGGAATCTCATAGGTTTACACCCGGGCCTTCATGTATATAAATGTCTACTCGCATTTTGTGCAAACGCACAGAACATCGTTTTTGTGAAAGCACCGGCAATGCAAAATGGCGGAATGTCGTCGAAATTTCAACTTTTTGGAGAGTTTTGCGTCTGTCTTAGTTTTTTGAGTTTGCACCATCCAACTTCAATAGGTTTTACTGTTTGTTGCGAAGAAGAATTGGAGGTGAACGTTAGATTTTTGATCTGTTTGTAGGTCACTGGACGTGCATTTCTGTGAAAGAAGGCTGAAACTGAAAAAAGTGTGACGAAAAGTCAAGCTAAAAAGGCTGCAGCAAATTAACGATGCCTCCAAATTTGTTCTGCAGAGTCTATTTGAAATAATGGGCAAGGGAAAAAGTAAGTGCTACATGTACCTTAGGAATAAGTGAGAATTGATGTGCACAGGGATGGCAAGTTGTTATTGTTTGTTGAGAACGACGCCAGGCCGCGCCAGCTATGCGGCGGTAGGTCAGTTGGGTGCTGCAGCTGTCGGACTATGCCAGCACTGCCGCAATGTTTGTAGTTTCAACAACTAATCCCTTTATGTGTGGAGATTCTTACACATACTGAGACTGTTGTGTACGAAAGTGGCATTCGCGACAACGCAAGGCAACCACAGCGCCTAGCTGGTTTACCGTGCTGCGGATGTGGCGCGGAGCGGTCTCACTTTCTTCGATGCGATAACGATTGGCCATCATTGTAGCCATGAACGTATGGCCATCTTGCCGATTAATTTATTTGGCTCCTGTACTGATTCAATCGGCATTAGAATTTCCAATTTCTGCAAGTTACTTTGAAAACCGAGAATTTCACGAAGCCCCTTTTGAATCTAACCATGGTGGGAATTAACTGGAAATACTCACGAACAGCACCTTTTTCAACACATCCGCGACCTTACGCTTCGGCATGGTTTGTCACGTGGGACACGCGCATTTGAACGCGTGTGGGTGCCGTGCTCAACCGCTTGAGCACGTGGTCCTACATGGTAGGAATTTTCCTTCTGCCGCGTAAGACTCCGAATTTGTGCAAACCTGACACCGATCGTTTTCTCTTTTGTGGTCGTCAATAATGTTTCCAAACGTTCGTCGTCCGTTCACTAGATATTGATTGGAGTTTCTATTTCATATGTATCGTTCTTTTTGTTGTACGTCTCAGCCACGTACTAAAAAAAGTTGGAGGGAAGGTCTGCTTTGCCCAATGCGTTTGTAGAATGCTTGAATATTTGTCAGTATACCACTACATAGAAGTTCTCCAATTACGACAGCTTCACAAAAATATGACTTTTTTCATTGTTTTTGTTTTTTTTTTGTTTTTTTTTTCATCTCTTCTTTGTCGCCACTCTTCTCTGTTCCAGTAAGTCTCTCTATATAGGTTAACTCTACTGTGTTGGTACTAGAGTCAAAAATCATCGTTTCACCACACGGTACTGTTGCTAGTTTGCCTGTATTCTGTTGCATGATGATGTTGTATTGTATCTGAAAATTAAGGTTTGACGAAGGCACTATGTGCCTAAAGCTAGGCGAAATAAAAATAAGATGACTGGAGAGCTTCAGTAAATCAAGAATAAAAATATAACTCCGAAAAGAGCAATGTGAGTATCATCATCCGGTTGAGCACGCAGTCCCACACGTCGCACCACGCGTGTCAAACGGTTGAGCACATTGTCGCGAATGTGTTAAAAAGTGTATTCACAAGTGAAATTCCGATTAAAACTTATAGGAAAATTTTAAAATAGGTTCATACGACATTGATATGATATATATTCCAAGTTCTCGAAATTTTATTGCATTAGCATAACCATTGAAAATAAGACAGAAATAGGTTTAAAAAAGAAAAGGAAAAAGGAGTTACCTATGCTAAGAACGTAAAATACATATAAGACACGGAAGTCACTTCTCAAGCTGAAAAAATCTCAATTTCGCACAATCGAAGCGGGTCGACCGTAGTGAAGCACTGGAGGGACCCTTCTGATAAAACTCGAGCTGCGTGAATTGAGCGCAACGTAGGACAAAAAAGGTGGTCTTTTCACACTATGCTTCTGGTGGGTTTTATTTCTGATAATAGGAGGTTATATACGACATAGTGTGGGCATATGATAGTACTTAGCTACTAGTGTGGGTGTATGACAGTACTTAGTTACTTGTATAGGTGCTTGAAAAACGTCTGGAAACTTATGAGTATGTATACAAAAATTACGCTCGAATAGGCCGAGCTTCCCCAACCGCTTTTCGTGAATAGGCTGGACCCCCTACTGAGCACATATTTTGCTCTTATTGGCCCGCATCCATGTTTAAACCGTTCTCAAATGGAATGGAAAACTCATGGATTGTTTGCGCATTCACAAATTGCAGTGACACCATAGCTCTGGTGCTCGTTTGATCCTCCTGTTTCCTGTTCCAACTGTACCGAGAGAACCGCACATCCTTTGAGCTCACGATACTCTATCACTTCTGTATGTATTGCCCAGGTAAGGGCCATTAATTGTGGCCTCATTGATATGTTCATGGACTGTGCCCACTCAGACAAAATGCCGTGTGAGCGGGCCCCGGTAGAGCGGGTCGCAGCTATGTC
>KN728150.1:2307-20998 GCA_000816745.1 Ancylostoma duodenale | reverse complement strand
TGGGGCTCGATGTGAACGCGTCAGCCTCAATGGGCTACATAATAACTAATTAGTGATGAAACTGTTGGTAAATGAGGGTTAACGGATTTCCTCCACCACTGCTTGAATGTGTTCTATCCCGTATACTGGCAACATCGTTTGACTATTTCTCCAACACTACAAGGTAACAATCCGACCACTGGAATGTCTGTATAGCCAGAAAGACAAAATAGGACACTTTATAACAAACATCTGGAAACCGACACAAAAACAAACAATGTTCTTATTCAATCCGCAACCACTTCCGGAAGACAGAATATGTATGCCGTGCGGGAAGTCAAAAATAAGCACAGTGTTAGTAGACAACAGGCGAAGCTTCTCCATATCTGAAAAGAAGGGGACGCACTACAATCAAGGCAACTTGCTCGTGCTCCCTTACATTCTTAAATTGAAACAGGATTTCTTACGGCACATATCCATTGACATTAATTTGTCAGAGGATTCAATTTATCCGACATTATTCACATATTTATTTATTTATTTATTTATTCATACATCATGATTATTCACAATGTGTTCCTTCATACAGAAGGTAGACATAAAAGAGCCACAGGGAGATTTCCGCAGGTTCAAACAGGCAGGAAGACGACTATAGATTCAAAGAGCAGGAGCCGTTAATCAATATCTTAATCGAGCCACAGCTGCTTCCACAAACAGAGCTGCTACTGCCGCACCCGAAAATCTCTTAAACCTGGCCATTCATTTAAATGGGTTCAAGTGAGATGTGAACGTGGACCCGCATCTGTTTTGTTTTTCACAGCACCACTTACTTCCTGTTCTCAAGTTCTGCTAATAAAAGAAGGAGTGAAATAGTCAGAGAATCGCACCTGCAAAGACCTCTCTGTAGCCCAATAGCGAACCCAAGACAATTATAAAGTGCAGATCAAAAAATGTGAGCTTATCATGGAATGTTGTAGTGCATCTCTTCCAACAGTGTGGATAGATCTCCACTGCTGAGTTTCAAAATCAGAATCGTTCTTCGTTCTTCTCCAATAATAACCTCGGTTCCCAACTCATCAAAATTTTTCTTAAAGTAAACTTCTTACTGAAAAAATGGACTGGAAGCGATTTCGCGAAGTCACTAGCTCTTACAAAATTTGAACGTAACTATCTTTCACTTCTTACCATTACTGGCACGTGTTAACAGAAGTTTCCATCTCTTTTTCGGCACGGTTCCATTTAAAAATAATAATACAAAGTGCCAATATAACAAAACATATGCTCATTCATGTATTTCTTCACCCTTCTAAATGATGCCAAGGCAAACCTCACATTTCATTTCATTTCATTAAGTCTTATAACGTGTTAGAAAAAAAAGAATGACACAACACAACAGTAAGATTGTAGGAGGTAAGAAAACATTTAAGCGGAGGATGCCATTAGGCAGCCAACTTTAATTAACAATTCTTTCAAAATCGTAAATTACAACTTCAACTTTCCGGTAATTTGTCCTTGAATAGGTGTCCAGTGACGCACACTCTTCATCTAGGGGAAGCTGGATCACCTCGAAAGGAAACTCCACCACGGAAGATGGAAACAAAGAGGTACGCAAGCGATGAGGCCCAGTCTATTCTACCTTAGCAGATATTCACTAGCAGATCGAATTAAAGGCAATCAAATAGGTTAACAGCCTTTTCCAGTGGAGTCCTAAGACGGATGCGCCTGTATGCTATTTGGCTTCTAAATGCTCCGGAGCAAACCCTGCATATTGTTGACAATTACATGTTGTCAATCAGTAATTTGCCTAAGAAAAAGTTGAGTAGTACATGACATGAGTAACAACTTACATAGATGTCACAGTGTCCCTGTATCTTCCATCAACTTATTCCATCAATTTGGAGTGAAGCTCCGATGCACACTGCAAAATTGGATTGTGAAACAAAAGCCAAAATGATTAGCTAGAATGCGCTAGATTTGAAAACAAGACAACACCTTCATTTTTCCCAACTTCTTTCTGAAAATTGCTGCATTTGGCGCTTTAATTATGCCAGCTGGAGCAAATTGCAACCATCTAGCAATTCGCCCAAAGAACGAATTAAGAGGTGATGTTCTTATTCTTTATTCCGCCTCAACTGACCTGAAACCTTATAAAAATGCATTTCTTTTCCCCATTCAGAACTTTTTGTCGACACATTTTGACCCGATGTTATTTTTGCCCCAGAGATCCTTTATTTTTGGTCATATACATATAAAATTGAATCAATTTGAAGGCAATAAATAACTTTATCTGGTGAAAACGTCATTTTACACTATGACTGGTTGAAGATCACGTGCTTACACACCAACAATATATTCTCTTTTGTTGTCTCTCGTTTCGTTTCCCATACAGATGACCAGATTAGACAACTGACATCATTCCAGTGAGGTCCAAAGAACAACGACTTACTACTCCATAGATCTGCATGTTGCCCAACCGGAAACTGAGCCACGCCTATGCCACGTGGTTATATTTGGATGGAGTACCGCGACCCTGCAGCAGTCTGCAGGAAGACAAAAACAGTTACACTCAGAAAGTGTGAATTGAATGTCACGAAAGTAATCGGAACTTATTGTTTAGCGTACCCTCGTTAAGCCAGCGCGAGGTTGGTACAAACGTTTTATTAGGCCGACGCGTTTCCGTGAAATCGCCTTCTTCGGAGCCTGAAAGAGGGCAATATCGAGCAAGTTACCCGTTCAAACGCCTCTTCAACCTTGCACAAATTCTTGAACCCCCGCGTAATAACATGATCAGCCAAAAAAAGCTAAACAATTCGTAATATGCCGGTGTTCAGTGGAAGTCGGACATGGCAATCAGAATTTATTCGGAGATATGAGAGTGGTAGAAAGAGCTTTAGAAAGATGTCTTCTGGGAACAAACAGATGGAAGTGGCGGCAATGTGGCCTCGTAAGGAGAAAAGAGTCAAAAATGAGAGTATCGTTAGGATACATGGCATTCGTGAAATACGGACAGGAACGAGATGTCATGAGGTGAAGTGACAACATATGGAGCACGAGGAAATCCTGTGGACTGCGTTAAACGTTAAAACAACTTTCGCTTAACTAGTCACGCTTTATTCTTATGCATGTTCCAGGTAGTTCAAACGAAAGAAATTGCCAAGCTGCATGAGAACTGTGCGGTGGTCCACACGGAGAAGACCAATCCAACAGTGAATACGAACCATTGAGTATGCACTACTCGGGAGTGTCCAACGTTCATGACTAACACTGCACCTAGCTGCAAGAATTTACTCAGAAAATTTCGTGGATCTCATGGCATTCGCTTATATCCTCCTAGTTCTGCAAGAAAACGGTAGGAGTAATATATCAACATAGGCAAGGTAGCGCTCATCTTCTTTTTTCTCTCATTTCTTTGTTCCTCCTAAACCTCAAGTTAGTCATTCCCTTCGACTCACCTTCTTCGCATCCGAGTCTCTGGCTCGATCACCTTGATCACCTTGACTTCCGTTGATCTTCGAGTATACCTAGCGGGAGCCAGCAATCCTTCCATTTGTCCCTCTCACGGTCCAGAGTTGTCCAGTGGATTCTGTCCGTTCGAGGGACACGGAGAGCATCGGATCTATCCTTGAAGGACTTCTGAAGAAGTCTGACTATCGGGTCGGTGGTCTTCCTGTCGTGCGCTTAACGTCCCGTGTAGTCCAGTCGCTGACGGTTCTTGTCCAACTGTTGTCGTTAAAACGCATCACGTGTCCGGCCCATCTAATCTTACTCAACTTGGCGTGAGCGGCAGCGTCCCTGATCTTCGACTGTTGACGAAGTGTGAAACTCCGTATTCCAGCCTTCACTTGCGTGAGTTGGGTTATTCCTAGCGTCACCCTCAGACGTGTGGAGCATAAGACGACGCTGACCGTATTCTCATGCTTTGGCTCGATAATAATAATAATGACATGATGGCAAACTACTTCTTCCTGAATCAGTGCCGTATCCAGAAGAGAATCGGCCAATTTCGAAGAAGCATTCACCGATGAATAAAAATAACAGGAAATATTTAAAAAAGGTAACACTTATTTCAAAACAAATGGAATCTCCTTCATAACACCGTCTAATTATACATCCGTTACGGTAGTTATTCGAGATAGTAGAGATAGTTTATATGCGCAGCGCCAATTAATCTGCTATTCCTACACTTTCAAGTTCACTGACCTAAAGTACATACTTAGCACAGAGCACTAATGTTTGCTAGCAATGTCCGCTTAGAACCTTCTTCTGAAGCGATTATACAGGGCATTCGTCGAACAACATCGCTCTATCAAACACTAGGAGCTCTGGAAAAATCCACCGTATCAGAAGGCAATTTGAAAAAAGGAAAATTCAACAGAAAACACTAGGAATCGCTACAGCAGTGAACATTTTTATCAGCTTTATCTTTATCAATGAGATTTATTTCTATCAATTAGAGTTTGAGAACTAAAAATTACACGGGTCATCAAAAAAAAAATAACAGAGCATGTACATGCTTTTCGAAAACAGAAATTCCGTGGGGGTATTCATAACGTCGTGTCCACAGGATCGTAGCGGGACCTTCTCCACCTTCTCAACTAGAACATACTCTTACCGCATCCTCCATTCAGATCCCGTCGCGATTCTGGATCCACGGAATCCGTCTTTTCGAGAATTACAGTATTTCCTTGCAATTTTAATAATTTTAATAATTCAAGCCTAACAGTTTGCATATCACTATCTACATGGTGATGAGCAAAAGCAGATTTTTTCATGAACTATCTTTGTAAATAACGCTATGATTTCTCTCTGATGAAGAATGACGTAGTGCATTGAAGTTGTTTTGAGCTGAGAGAACACATCTGCTGCCAGATATGCGTGTCAAGAACAGACGATGACGTCGTGCATTTGCAGACGTGTAAACAAATTTAAATACCGTACTCTGTGCACGAACGAAATTAACGCACCGCAAGTTCGCCATTGGTGCAGGCTGGGTTTATTTTTTCATATTATCCACTATATGGTGTCCTACGCGCAAAATTACTCCTTACCTTACAAACTGGGGAAAACATGGCTGCCTTTGATAATAACTTCCTGGATCACTACAGCTCTCAAAGAAGTGAATGGTTGGTATTTTAAGGATGGCAAACTTTTGTGAATTAGTTAAGTACTAACATGAGAATCCAGCTGTTGATGCCCGCTCGCACGCAGGTTACGTGACACTCTGACTCTCTGCGCATCCACACTTTCCAATGATCTCGTAGCCATCAATCCCGTTCAATCCCGTCTACACCTCCTAATTCCTGTTTTAATCTGCCTATACAGGGCTGGCGTGCATCCATGAGATTCCACAGGGTAAACATGTTAACGCCAACCAAATCGGCCCACCGTTAACATGTGCACCAACTCGCTTAACCTGGGTAATCTTAACGATGCATTCAAGCCTAGGTGGTGAGGCACGTGCGAATGAACCACAACCTGGGTCAGTGCAGTTTTTTGTATATCATCGAGCTCATTCAGGCCAGAGTGTGGATCCATCATTGCGATTACCAAGGGTAAACGTGTGGACATTCCGAACTCACCCACAGTTAACATCGTGTCTACCCTGGGTAAACCCAATGATGCATGCCAGTCCAGATTCACAGGAAAAAGATGTCAGGTTTTTCGGAAATTTCTTAGGCTGTGTAGTACCAAAATTGCACCATATGACCTTGATGGTGAGGGGACTGAGAAGAAGGCTGTTCAACACAACACACCAAGACTATAGTGTGATGTTCTTGTGTTTACAATGCGTAGTTCTAAACTTGTAACGTTCTACAAGAGTACACCCCACGATTCCAGGACAACTTATTTAAACAACATATCCATGGTCATAGTCATAGGAACGCTGCCAAGTTTGACGTCAAAGGATCCACTAGCACGAATTGGGCTAAGGCAGCGAAGATAGCCGGATTCATCTTTAGCCTTTTAGAGGCTCTATATTTATAGACTCTATAATTACCTGCCTAGAGCCTAAAGCTCTTTTCATTACTGTGATTTTCACGTGAATAGAATCCACAACGTTGCTGTTAATGGAGATTCCTCCGATTTTTCACAAAAGAAAATGTACCAAAGTCCCTGTTTTCGGACGAGAATGAAAAGATTTTCCGATTTTCAACAGAATAATTGTACTTCGTTCAGTTGTTTGCAAAGGCACGAGTTACAGTGCCTATTTATCCCATTCGATCAGTACTTGTGAGTTGAAAAGACCAAATAATATTATTACCACATGGCACTCCTGCTTACCACTCGCGTCCGGGTGCAATTACTTGTGTAAAATGCGTGCCTATGGTCGCACAGGGTTCAATGACAAAAAATTACATGTACTCCTACAATCGCCCATGCATAGGCACAAATATCCGGGCTCAATCGCTAGGAAAGGCACAAACGTTGCAAAATATTCCCTATATTTTTCAAATTTGCTCCCACTGTGATTCATGTGATTAATACAGGAGCAGAGCCGGATGTTGTTCAAGCGGATTGTGCGTAGGTTGCGGAAATCCGTATTAAGGATTGATCCAGACCAATTTCTGCAGAAGTCTATAAGTTTTGCAGCTGGCAGGGTGGTCCGGAAATCTGTTAGAGACTTGAGAACTCTTGCAGGAGAGTATTGAACTAGTACCAGCCAAATTTACCTATTAGATGGTAAGCCAAGAAAGGAGGTATGTTTTCATGCTCTTTTCGGATGCAATGAAGAAGGAATTCCGCGGAAATTCTCTTCTTCTATCAACCAATCTACAATAGTCACAGTAAACTTCCTACACCGCTTACCCATTTTAGTATGGGCGTCGGGAGGTTTACCCTGGGTAATCATAACGATGGTTCAAGGCCCTATAGTTCGTCCTCAGCGCATTTCCCTGCTTGAAGCTCGACTCCTTCTTGTGGAGAATTTCTTGTATTTTCTATAATTAGGTCCGGTAAAAGCCCAAATAAGCTGGCTAATTTTCTGGATAATAGCTCAGGAAAGGGTCCGAACATTCGAGTATTCGAGGGAGAAAAGAAATACGGTACTTCTCATCATTAAATCCTCCTCTTGCTCAGAAATTCAAGTTTTTGACTCATTTGAAATCGAATATTTGAATCTGAAAATCATCCCATAAGTTATTTGGACCGGCCTTTAATGTTTTCCTTTTTCTTTAACTCTTCCCTAACCTCCCAGCATATTCCTTCCAAGAATTTCTGGGATCTGCTCTCTCTCCCTTAGGTCCTTTTCAAGTCAAAATATATACAACAAGTAGTACATGATTTTGTAAGCTTTTATTCACCATATCACCAAATAAATAACAAATAAATACAATGTAAATATAATACAATAGGAGATCAGCAGACGTGAATTATTGCTGAAAACTTGGTGTGACGCACACCACCCGGAGGAAAATCGTCGCGAACTGCGTTCGTTGTCGGTGGCTAACACTAGCACACTACCTTCTGTGGATACTATCGCTCTACTGGGACAGCTCGAGTACAAGTTGTTGGGCCAAATGGTTCAGGTTGTGCATGTACCGCTCAGAGGTGAGCGCCTTGGGCAACGAGGAGGTCTTGGACTGGTCGTAGAACTTGCCGGCGGGGAGTGGATTGAGAGAGGCTCGCACGACGTTTGCTGCGGCTTCTTCCTAGAAATTTATGGATTGGTTCCTAATTTTCTCAAATTTTACTATTTTGGACGCAAATTTTAGAGGAATTGCCACTCACCACAGGGATGAGCGTCTTCTTAGCCAACACCGCCAACATCTTCCGATGACGATCCGGCATATTCTTCGACACATTAGTGACCGCATTCCCAGGATTCACCGCCACCGCCGTCGCACCCTCGACGCGGTTCAGTCGCGACGCCAACAGGGTGATGGCGAATTTGCTGAGGGCATAGGCTCGCCAGCCAGACCTCGTCCTTGGCGCGAAGGCTTCAGCCCACGCAGACGCCTCCTTGGGCAGCTTCCAGCGTGGCCACGAGGCTCCACATAACCTGCAAGGGAGCAAGTTGTTGTACGTGCTGACTGCAGCGAGTGGAAAATAAATTGTTTACTGCGTTATGCATGTGATTAGGTGGCTGAGACGTCAACAATTATGGTGAATATGGTGACTCACTTGAATAGGGCAGAGGAAACGCAGACGAAGTGGATGTTGTGGCGGGGAGGACGGTGGTTGAGCAGTACGTCTGCCAGGTACATGTGGCCCAGGACGTTAACCTGGAAAAGGGATATTAAACGCCCTAGATGTCTAAATTTCCAGCCAGGACCCGAAGAATAAGGTCCAGGGTAACCCAGCTCACCTGCAAGCACGTCTCGATCCCATCAGCTGTTGTGGATTCTTCCGGAAACATGGTGCCAGCGTTGAAAATGACGATGTCGAAGATCCTAGGACAACACTTTTCCCACAGTGTTTTGCCATCGCCGCAGCTGTTTTCTGTTTTTGTCTGGAGGACCGCCAGATCCGGGTCCTGCAGAGTACGCACCCCCTCGCCATTGATCTACGTTTTAGACGCGGAACCGCGCATTCTTTGGACTTTTTGGCGACAAAGATCGCGAGGGTTCCAGAGTTTCTAGCCGTTGTTTTTCATTGCAGCCTTCGTGGGATATGGGTGATCTTTGTAATTCATTGGAGCCTGCCTCAGAAGGTAGTGCACCATGTCTTGAAAAAGTAAGGAGAGGTTCACTTACATTTTATTCTGAATGATCTCGTCCACTCCGGCAAGCACTGATGACCAAATGGAGAAGTCGATGTGTACAACGTCGACAGAAACCTGAATAGGTTGTTATTACTTGCACAGCTGCAGAACAGGCTGTAATTATGCCATTTTGTGAGAACAGAGACCTGTTTTGACAGCTAGAATCAGTCTATGCATACCGAAACGACGTTTCTGGAATAGATCCACAGCGGAACCATCCTAGGGTAGGCTTAGGGTACAGCTTCAGTGTTTCCAGGGTTCTACCTAAGCCAAACTCCTCTTTCTCTACCTCGAGTTTGTTTCCTAGCCTTCCTTCCTGAAGTCAGAACCTAAGGGTTCTTGCCTTCGCTCCTGAAGTCAGGACCTAACGGGTCAGGACTTAAAGGATACTCCAGGGGCAAACCTTATAGTCTTGAGAATAGCCCTATCCAGGAGTAAGACTAGTCTTAGGAAATATTATGCTCAAATGCTATCTTTCTAAAAGTGGGCCTTATCCAGAAGGAGTTCTATCGACACTTAGATCACCAGGCAGATGGTATGCAGGCTTCCTTAAGGGCCTAATGACCTTAAATCAAAAGGCCTTAAGGCAACGTGTCATAGAGAGAAGGAGTCGTCTTCAATGCCGTCTATATCTCCATCCAATTTTGACCTCCAGTGACTCCATGGAAATCCACTATTTCTAAGTATCTCAGCACAAAGGATCCCGTCATCATTAAGTTCACCGCGGGTGAAACCGATCTCCAAGTTGGTTACCCACAGCCTCGATTCCGACAAAACCAATTTTGGCCAAATTTCGGGACATAGTCTGCTATCCTAAGACATCAAAGCGGCGTCATACTTACTATACCTGCCTATAAGAAGTTATATAAACACAAGTAACTTTTGGCAAATCAGCAAAATTGAGTTAGACGGTTGATCTTAGTTTTAGCGGTTGGGTTAAATAGCTGGCCTAACTTAGGTAATATGAGTTCCAAAGATCAAATTAGGCCCCGCTGAAGAAACCAGGTCAAGCCTCAGGATTTTCCCTGCCACTGGATCCAGCTCTCTTTTACAGTCTCAGGTTTTACATCTTATCATGTTTGTCTTTATTCTCTTGCTATAGCTGAAGTACTGTCGTGAATTTTAGAAAATTTACCTGCTTCTCGGCAAGAGCCGCCTTCGTGGATTCTGCTTTGTCAGCATCCCGTACGGTGATTGTCACCTGATGGCCAGCATTCGCCAGCTGTTCAGCAAGAGAAAGTCCTAAAAGATGATTATAGCTAACGCGGATTTGGAAGGGTCAGTGGAATGGCTAAATTTGTCCATAGTTTTGGATATGCCAGACGCATCCAGGGAAAATTCATAAAACTCCGCTTACCAATTCCAGACGACGCTCCGGTGATGAGCACACGTTTTCCAGCCATGTTCGACATCACACGTCGTCTTCAGGAAGTTTGTGTGAAGCTGTCGACCTTCTGTTCCCTTTTATACGGCTCTCCCCCGGACGCTCCGCCCCTTTGCAGCCATTCACGGTTCGAGGACAGCCCCAGCTTCGCGGTTTTCGTAAACAACGCGCTACATTCTCTCAGCCGGATGACTACAGAAGGGGCGGGCTCATGGACAATGTGACAGTTGTCCGCCGCGTTTAGCGGTAAGGGTAACCGGTATCAGAAGTCCAAATTCGGGTGTGGGCGTGAGGGCGTCGAAAGTGCGCGACGCACATGATGCGGACGTTGCACTATGATTCGGAAGTTACATGTGTTGTTCATCGGTATGATGCTATTGCCAGGACCGGCGGACGCCATTTTCGGCAAGTACACCTGCCCTTCGTCTGCAACAGTCATCCGCATGGTATTCGCAACATTTTCGTCGGCACTGCAGACGTGGTATAGACCAAAATAACTGTGGAGCAGACTCGCTATTAGCGCCAGATTTCTAGTGGATCACGTTGGACTTTCTCGATAACAGCTCTTTGTACAAACGAAACATGTTTTTTGTTTTGTTGTACTTATTTATTTGAGAAAAATCATGTGAAACCTACCCAAGATAATCGCCATCTTTTTTCGAGGCACATGTCCTTGGTGTTTATTATTTGGAACTAGTATACCACATTTTTAAGAAGTTCTCCATATGACGTCCGTCAAGAAAACGTTTAGAGAGACTAAAAATACTTGGAAAATTCAAGGATATACGGTCAAATAAAGTTGTATTTATTTTCAATAGAACATTATAGTAATTTAGGTTGAGTAGACTACATGTGGGTTGAGCTCCTCTGAGCTCTCTGGAACAGAAAAATCCATAAATGGCTAAGGAAACACGAGAAAAAGCAAGAAATATACTACTATTTCAAATTATATTAGGGATAGAGAGTGTGCCAAATTTAGGAGCACTGGATAAATGTTCCACTCATAACGGCGCAATGTGGTAGGAGGCTTTCGTAAGCCATAGGGCTCGCAGTGTTAGCAAGCCACTGCCCTTATCTTGAGCTCGGAGTGGAGAGAATATGTATATCCTTGTGCCGATGATCATCAATTTGTCGTTAGATGGTGAGACAATTATTTTCAAGCACGTCCACTTTCACCCAGATGATTGTGAAGGATCTAGAATCAGCTATGGTGGAGAAGTAATCGTAACCCTTATGGCGTAACGACTATTCGCTCTTTGTTTCATGATTTTCAGCGTACATAATAATATCTTGCTAACCAAAAAATTTCTGGCTCACGAACCAGAAATTTCGGCTAGGGAAAAGCTTGAAGCATTCTGGATTTCCGTACGAAATCCTGGAATGAATAACAGAAACGAGCATTTATCGATGACCAGTGAGCTGATGCCGTCCATACCATTGTGTGAGACATGAGATATAAGATTGTCACCGATTAGATCATGCACAACGGCTGAGCAACACTGAGTCGTCCGCTGGTGACAATCGCGTATAGTAGTGCGCGGAGAAACATCCCGCTTACTGGTGGAACACCGGGTGAGTTTCCTTTTTACAGTCGATACTCATGGTTATCTAACCGGAATGATTTGAATGTGCAAGTCAGAGGAGGTGTTTGATGGGTTAGAGCGCAGATTCAAGAAAACTGATCCACTTTCAGGCCTTGAAAACGACTTTTTGTCGAAACGCCGACCAATAAAGGTGTTCCTGTAACAACCTGTATGGCAGAAAAAACATTGAAGATCTTGCTTACCATCTCGGACTTGCAGACTCCAACTCCCAGGTAATTACCCAGTTCTTCCCTAGTGTGAGATTTGTCCCGGAAATTGTCTTTGTATCTCTACTCTGGTTTATTTCTAAAGCCTAGTGATGATCTGTTGTTCGTTCTGATTCTACTTCCTACTTTGCATTTGACCATTCTCTTACCTCACGTTCCATTTGGCTTGCGCACCCTGAGTACACCAACAAATAAATTTTAAAAAAGTTGGGAATCGAAAGAGGAATGACAGAGCCATTCTTGGATCTTCGTGCACTCTCTACGATCGGGAGGCACCTGTTCTCAGCGTAGGTGTTTATTTTCAGCTGCTTCTTCATGTGTGTTCCCATTGGCGATCCCATATAGTTGTTAGATCGTGCATATGACAAAAAGGATGCATGCATTAAGATACATTTGGCCGCATCAAGCCCTTAGCCTATTTTGAAGCAGTCTTTACCGAACGACATCATCTGAGAGTAGAATTATAGTCAAGGTTTCCAGGGCCTTAACGATTTGTATCGCTCTAGCACACCCTTGAACAGTAACAAAACGTGTGTCCAAACACAGTTGCGGTGGTAAGCGATAGCAGTAGAACAGTGGGTATAGGACTGTTCCGTGGTAGAGGAAGACGACATAAATTAAGAGACCAGCATGTATAGCAGCTGTTTAATAGAAAAAATGCGAAAAAAAAGGCCAAAACAACGTAAAGCACTGGGAGAAATTGTACTGCGTGGGCTGTACTCATAGTTTTGGCGCACTCTGTATAACCTTACCTTACAACACATATGTACCTAAGGGGGTGGCACTAAAAGTATACTACTACGTAGTTGAAATAATCAGTGAGATTGCAGAATAGACACAATTTCAAGGATTCTATCATGGTTATGGCTATGGTTATGCATGACAACGTATTTACGTTGTGTTTCTTAGATCTTAGAGGAAATTCAAAGGTAAAGACTTTTTAAATAATAATAGTCGGATATGCTGCAAATTTCTCTGACACCTTTTAAACTCAGGTATTTTTTCCCAGTACCACTTATTTTTCCAAATTTTTGTATAGTCAACGCAAGCGTCCTTGAATTCTCTGTGAGAGATCGCCAACAACGCGGGAAACTCCTTTATCATATCAGTTTCTACGCCTTGCGAATTCATTCCGATAAGCTGTAATATAACAAAGACCACCGCCTTATCTCTTCTGACCTTTTCAAGGCTGTCACCAGCTGACTTAGCTTTGAGTTTTATGGGGTACGTCATTCTTTTCCAATCTGTTTGTTTACTTATTTATCACATTCCAGCCTAGTTACTGAGCACCGTTTCAGGCTTTCCGCTCTTACAGCGAAGTTCTCGTGCGGTAATAATCAATATTATTACTAGTAATGCCTAACATAGTTTTGAGTTTTATGACCCCTTTGCTCCGTCGTACCAAGGTGTTGATTTTGAATAAAAACGTAATGTGAGTTTATCAGTGTAATGTGATTATGCGCAGACAATCAGAGTGCCGCGACACAAATGATGCGGCACGGGAGTGGGTCCGGAATCATTGGAGCCTCCTGCGAGTGGAAAAAATTAACTGAAGAAAGAAATGGATGGATGTGGCAAAGATGAAGAAAAGGGCTAGAAAATGGGCAAGGAACCGAAGTTTAGAAACTATTAGGTATATGAAAAAGTTTCCACTCTCTAGCTTTAAGTAGTTATAATAGTTAGTTATCCTTGCAAATGCCTTGTAAGCGCTGCTTAGATTAGTTGGTTTGACATCCAGTACACATTTGTTTGATTTGTATCAACACCGTTGTGTTTCACAGCGATAATCTTGTCGAATTTGAGCCAAATGAGCATTTTTTGTCGCACTAACCCCACCGTAACCCTATAAAAACTGGGTTACGGTACGAGATGGATAGGATGTTCGTGTTCAGCACCTCAAATAACCCCCTGTACGAAGTTTCGGTGAAGAAATTCTTGTTTGAAAATTTTGGGGCCCCTATGTGGAGTGGTGCCTTTTTGGGAAATGTCACAAAAGCCGTCAAGGAAACGCTTGAAGCGCTTTGCTGGGAAGTGCTACCTCATGCGGCTTATTCGTAAGACTGTACCCCGTCAGACTACCACTTGTTTCGGTCGATTTCTCACAGGCTTTCCGAGCAGCGCTTCCAATCTTTTGAAGATGTCGAAAAATGTGTGAAGGAATGGATCGAGTTGGAGGACGAGGCTTTCTACCGCTACGGCGTCCGTCTTCTCTAAGAAATATCGGGGAAGGTTATGGCCAACTATAGCCAATACTTTGATTGATGTATCTGCTTTGTTCCTTTTTCAATAAAGATTCAATTTTGCTCTAAAAAGGGCGGAAACTTTTCACATACCTAATAGCTGGATTTGAAGGGTTTCATCGAACAAACCTCAGGAGGCAGTAACAATCGATGTGGTTTGGTTGAGAAGCTATGGTTTGAAGGTTACAAAGGACATTTTGGAGGCTATAAAGATTGTTTCTGTTCGGTTAAGTGTCAAATTTATTTATTTATTTGCTTATTTATTTGTTTACTTATGATTACCGGTTACAGCCTATTCAAACGAAGATCAAACGAAATAATATGAAGTAGACCGATAGTACAAATCTAATCATTGCAAAACTACAAGGGGGGGAGTGAAGTAGGAGAGTGAGAAAAATTGGTGGCGAAGAGCAGTGGCCGGCCAACACTGCGAGTCAGAGCAGTAAGGACCGACAGATTCTCAATTCCCTCTAAGTGGCCATCATCTACCGAATTTACCATTATTTTCCACAAATTTGTTCACGAGAAAACAAACTAGATCCTTATGAACTCTTTGTTCGCTGAATCCGGCTCAAATAAAACACCAGATCAACCCAGCCTCTTTGATCTTCAGCGCTTGGGCGATTAGAGTTCACACTTAATCACTGGAAAAGGATAATAGAACATTGGTGATTAGGTTGACGTTGGTTTCAGTGATCTTTTGGCGGCTTAAAATAACTTAAGAACACCATAACAGTAATCAATATAAAACAATAATCCTTAAGATCCCAAAAGGACCAAGGAGACCAAAGAGCTTCAGTCTTTTGGAAAGTTTTATTACTACAGTCAAAACATCTTCCAGTATTTTCACCGAGCCTAGACGTCGTCTGAACTTGAGTTCACGCCAACGATGACGTCTTGGCGGGGAAAACATTCTAATAATTCTGAACTCTGCCCGATGGACGGAGCCACATGCGAAAAGTGCTCTAAATTAAATGTTGTCGCAAGATAAATTGCTATTTAGGTGTTATTTAAAATACGTAAGGTGAGGAATGCAGGTTAGATGCTCGTAAACTAACATGTTTCTGTACTCGTTGAGAAAAATATCCGAGGAGTTCATTTTAACAAAAACAAAAATACCAAGTAGTGCTGCTAGTAGTGATTTCCTTTAGTAGGACCAAACAATCACTAGCCAGTGGACTTTTTCCGAACACAAAGTTATTATCTCCGGTGTTACGGTAACGATTAGTTCAAAAATAAAGTGATAACAATCTATACTGAGTAGTTCTATAGCATTTTCCTTTGTTGATAGAAAAAGAACTAGTCTGTTCTTGTAAACATTCACTTGGAAAACATCAAAACGTTTTGGTTTGTGCTTTTTTCATGGAATTTTAGTGCGCGTTTCACCCATCACTTCAGTCCTTGTCGAAAAGATAGGGGGATTGCGCGTGAGGCTTCATAACGTTGCGGCCGCAGAGTCGCGGCGGGACCTACTCGACCCTTTCACTCAGAGCATACTCACCCGCCAAGGTCCCGCAGCGTTGTTGCAGTCGCGGAATCCGTCAATCTTTTCGAGAATGACTACACTGTGACTATTACTTAAAATGGTATGTAAACAGTGCCTCGGTTCCTGGGAGCTTAAGCAGTTTCGCAGCTTGTTTACCCGGAATGTACATATATGGACTCATTAAGGACCTTGTAGGGGAAGCGGGAGGTACAGAATTCTAAAGGACTAAAAAATTGTCCAACGTTAGTAGGCCGAACAGTTACTTGTATATGTAATGAGCTCCAATTATCCTAATTTTTAAGCTTCTAATAAAATCCTAGTGTTCTAATTTTTAGCAATTGTCCGCTCACGAGGTTGATCATAAAGATCAACCGGGGGAACCTCCGCTAAAGCGCGGGAAGGGAGAAATGAGGGGGAACATGAATCATATGTAAGAGAGCCCGGATTAGCAGAAGATCCTTTTTGTTTTCTTACGTTTCAGCTTGCCTGTGTGGTACAGCTTTCTAGAGCCTTACTGGCGAATACTTTCAAATCGACACCTCAGTGGCCTCTTTTGTTGGTCATCGCATTTCCGAGGATCTTTCTTCTTGCTTGGAGGAAACCTAACCAGAACCCACGTTTCCGCTGCCGTGGCTTCAACGCCCAAAGTGTTTCTTTTCGAGTTGCACTGTAGCATTGTGAATTTTCTTGATTTTCCTTTTAATAAATCGTCGTTATCGTCTGTTTTTCTGTCTCGATATCAGTCACGGCAGAGTACTTCTGATTAACGGTTTCTTTTTGTTTTTTGTTCTCTCGGCGCCTCAAAGAGCTTTGTGCTCTCATACAATGTTATTTAACCAACGTTTTCAATTATCCTTGATGTTTTAGTGCCATCAGCGAAGAGAAATGTAGAAGATATGTTGATGAAAGGTCACACAGGAAGAATGTTCTAATAACAACTTATACGCTGTGGAGAACATTAAACATGCGTGATAGCATCTTGTGTACACAGATCAACATTGTCACTCTTCAGGACGTGATCCAGAGACTTCTTGCAACTGGAACGCATTCGACAGGTGGAACGGGGAGACCCAGCCATTTGCGACAATATGTACACAGTCATATGAGACACTGATCTTAGATCCATTCGCCTTTTTAGCTGCGGTGGTCTGCGTGAGCATTCGTGCGCTTTGACTTCGGCTTGTTGAGAGCGGACAAATTTAGCTTTCGGGATATATATTGTCAAAAAAACATAGGGTAAAACAGTGTCAAGTTGGCCGTATGATCGCGTTTATGATCCAAACTTACATTTTTTCCCGAACATGTGAAATTTCTTTAGCTTATGACATCGATTGTGTACCTACACCATACTATTAGTGGAAATTGAGGCATCGTCAAAGAATCATTGTTAGAACTATCGAATCGTCCAAAAAAAATTCCACTCAACTCCAAGCGAATCCAAAGAATTCCGACCCTCGTCATTGGTTAGTCATCTGACTCGGCATTGCTAACATCAGAAATGATGTGAATGTGTTCCGGCATGCCTCATGCTAGGATTCATCAGCTGGCGTTCGAATCACGAATTTCTCTGTTCACGACGAACGAATCAACATCTCAGAGCTAAAGAATTTCGACATCACCCAATTGCACGAAGCGCCGCAATAACCATAGTACATATATACATTATGTGCAATGTATTCCACAAAAGTGCATTTTGTTCCCGAATTATTCCCGCATAAATCGGACGACTTTATTCTGCGACGATCGGGAAACTCTCATGAATAAATCAGTTTCTTGAGCTTTGAACGATTCGCATGTGATGGAAGACCCACGAAAGATCGGGCGAACGTGATCGGGGTATTGTCACGGCAGTAAGGAACTGTTTCTATAGATAATGAATTCATCATTTCAACAGAAGTAGAGAGAGTTCGACCCTATTCAGCGATCAGAAACTGGTTAACAAATCAAAAAGGTACTTCAAATAATGTGAACATAGTTCATGAAGGTCTATCTGAATCCAGATGCAAATATTATATAACGTATTCTTTGGAAAGAAACATGAACTTGCACAGAGTTCATATGAATTTGTTCAATCTATTTTTTTCTTGTTGACACTGGAAACTTCGTCATTTTCAGCTTTTTTTTTGCTTCAATATTCCATGCAAGACGCAGCACTCTTGTGTTTTTGTTCCTTTCTTGGTCAACATCAACACAAATTGTTTTACTCAAAAATTATTAGTACTAATTCGAAAATGTGCCTATCTTCCATCTACAGAGTAAATATGCCGATGTATTTTTTGATGGGATTCATGCTCTAATTCTGGAGGTTTCGAAAAACTAATACATATATCTTATTTCATCCACATGTACTTAAGCCTCATTGAGGGTTTACGATCACAAGAAAATATCACTGTAAAACCTGGAAGTCCGACAAGTTTCAAACTTCATAGGAAGTGCATGTATTAAATGTATGTCTCTTACAGTTGTACTAGTGAAATGGTTTATAAATAGTAGTACATAGAATGAGTTCCTTGTTATGCGTGTGCTATAAGAACAGACCATTTTATACTTCTGATCATTTTGTACTGGTCAAGGTGTTACATCTAGTAGATTAGTGTTTGTATCATTTCAAACGAAAAAGGGGCAGACCTTACCATTCTGTAATCCTTCGGTATCCTAGATATATGGCAGGACTTTGAGATAACCAATACATTTGAAAACTGTGCGCCAACAACCCATCCAAAACAGCGTAGTACGTCGAGTTCAAGCCCGAGTAGGCATCCCCAACTCGTTGCCATCCTTCCCTTAGTTGCTGCTGGAGATAATCTGCTTGTAGCAGTGATTGAGGAAGGATATGAGCAACTGAGGGATAATATCAGCGAACAAAGAAAGATACCCATAGGTATGAACTTGTCTTATTAGGTTGTAGGGGAAGTTCTAGCGGTTTTCAAAAGTCTGCTTTTTTGAACTCTACGCTGCCTTATGAGGAGGCCAGGTATGTGCAAGTTTATTGTTATCATTACCTGCAAACTCTTGAACAACCCCTTGCAGAAAGATGGAACTTTCAGAGCAGTACATTTGCAACCTTTTAGTATTCGACTTCAAATCTGGT
>KN728149.1:4010-16229 GCA_000816745.1 Ancylostoma duodenale | reverse complement strand
CTGCGTTCTTGGTAGGTCCTCGAGATCAACCCAGTGTCTGCGACGTACAGTATTGTCGTAGGTGCAGTACTTCTCATCCATGGTGACTATCGAATCGATCCAACAAAATATACGGCGACGGCTGAGGAGAGAAGTGCACATGTCAACGCGCCTTTTCTTGTCCCATGTGCTCAGGGCGTGAGGGAGAATTTGAGGCAGCTTCGGAACCTTGCCAGAAGTCCTAAGGATGTCATGAACGGTGGACTTTGGAGTTTGGGTAAGGCTCGCCATGTCGCGCAGAGAGAGAGAGAGATCCGGCTGGGCTTCATAGGTGGCGATTACGAGGCTTCTTTTCCGGGTGAGGGATCTTCCTGTACGAGGAGCTTCGTCAAGGGACTCTTCTCCATTCTTGAACTTGCGGTACCAATTGAAGCATGTCGCTTGGGAGGGGGCTCGGTCGCCCATGGAATCCAGCAGGAACCGGTGGGCCTCGTCTGCTGTACGGCCGCTACGGTACTGCAGAAGTAGATTTGCTCGGTAGACCTTCTTCTTCAGATCCATAGTTGATAAATGGTTCTCTTCACTGTACAGCTTCTTTTATAGTAAGTTAGCTGGGGTGACCTCTGCCACGTAGAACACTAACATGTAAATTCCTGTTGGTCCATCTTCGCAATTGACCGAGATATGACATTCAAAACGTGCCATACCAATTTGTCTAATTACTTTTCGGACAACCTAATATTAATGTGCTACAGGTAGCTGGTGTCTCCTAGTCCACAACCATGTCCCATCGTTTTTTTCTTTTCTCCTAGTATAGCTGAAGCATCAAATCCCTGAGTTAGGTTTGTACCTACTTAGAGGTATCATCCTTACTGCACGACCATTTAGGGGACATCGCACGGCTCTGGAGCACTCACAGAGAGCTCTTCAACTATATGCCTAGCTTCTTTTCTCCTGGGGATCCAAGACGTCTTCCTGAACAGTGAAGTTGAATGCGCCTTTCGGCTGCAGTTGAACCCCTCTCGTGACATCTTATCGCCTTGTGTCATGGCGCTTCTCATCTGCTTTAACCTTTCCTTGACTCCCAATCTCGTCCGTATCCTCTCTCACTCCTCCTTTTGGGCCCAATTTCAAGAGCTTCATATCTTGTTAGTACTGTGAGCAGTTGAGTACATTACGACTCTTCAATAGAGCAATTTATAAAATGTTTATCATAAATATAGACGCACCTCTGAAATAGCGAAATTTCAGCTTTAGGTGGACTTTTCTCGAGTACTTCGGTCACGAATCAATTCAGCGTGTCCGAAAACCCTAGGTCACGAAATTTCACACGCATGCATTGTATTAGGTTGGTGCATAATTAATGCGGCTTTTTTCGCGACTCCTTTTCTCTTTAAAATTTAACGCTTCTTGAACGGTTTTTCCATATAAATATTCCTCTTCTTTCGTATAGTAGCGCTGCTATCGAAAACCCTATCCATATTCACCATCTCATGCTCTACCACTCCGGGAAAGGTAGGGATGCAGCGCAGTCATTCCGCGATCTCAATGGAAGTGTGGCCGAAGAAAAATCGGCACAGCCAAGTCGGGAAATGTTCGAGTAGTTCATGTAGGTAGACACAATCCTACAGATGAAGAAGGATGAGCTCCACGATCAAATTTCGACGACCAGGAACTTTTGGCAGCCGTGGAAGGGAAGGAGGATGGATTGGCGAGATTCTTCAGAAATGGAGCCTGCTCACTTGCTACAGGAAATCTGTGGAAATTCGAGCATTGCTCCTCTCTGAGAGTTCGTCTTCGATGTTCTCGAGTTCGACCCATTTCATCAATCTCCATGCTTTTCTGAGCCTTTTGAGAGGAAGAACCATGGTCGAATCGTCCATGTTGAATAGTTCGGACAGCACTCTCGTTGTCAAGCATTCATACTCCTTCACGGCTGCCCAAAATTCTTGGTGCTCGGAATTTGATGGCCAACCTCTTCTTTTTTGTATGTGAAGCTCATACCTTATGAATATGAACAATCTTTCAAATTAGCTCTGCTAATTGATCCATTTTTGAAAGGCTCGCTGATATCCCGGAATGACTATGCTGCATACCAACTTTTCCCGAAGTGAAAAAGCATGTAATAGCGGATGTGGATGTGGCTTTTGATAGCGCCTTTAATAAGTGGAAAGAGAGGATTGTTTTCATGAAAAGTCCGATTGAAAAACTTCAATTTCAATCGAGAAAAGAAGTCGCGAAAAAAGCCGCATTAATTATGCACCAACCTAATAGAAATGACTGTAATGCGCATTGTAGTGGACATAAGCTCTTACGCGTTGTACTTTCTTTTAGGAGATGATCATCAATATAAAATTCAAGAGGGCAAGAAAATAGAAGCCATAGTAGGGGTGAAACTCGGTGGACCCGAAATTCTGTACACCGTCCAATACAGAGGGAGTGAACCTAAGGACAAGAGGACTGAATGTGTGCCATCTAGTGTTCTTCGAGAATGTGCTATTGAGGTAGGGCATTTTCACATTTTCGTAAGGTTGCGAGTGCTTAAGGAGGTTAGCCTTAAAGTGACCAATGTATTACAGGATTTTGTGGAATGTTTGGAGCAGTTAGCGTTAGCGAATTGTGTGGACACTATTATGTTGTAGCATTTGGTGAGTTTTTTACGGTATGTTAATAAACTTACGCATTTCTTGGTATGATTATCAGCGTACATACACAGCCGTTTGTCATCCGTGACCATTATTGTCCGTGACCATTATTGAAGCAAAATAGCAATGTATCAGAATCTCTAAAGTAAATAACAATATATCAGAATCTCCTTTTCGAAATAACGTTGCGGCTATGTACTATTGCATGATCCATGCAAAACGTTTCTGCTTAACACACTAACTGGGGAAAACGGAAGACAGATTCGATGAGGAGTCACCCCTACAATTTAATTTTGTACCTCTTCCCCTCCCCTCTCGTTTTCGACATTCTTCATTTTCCGAATTTTCCGAAGATGGACCGGCTTTCATTCCCTTCACTTTTGCGCAAGTGTATTCTCACCCCTTTCGTACCTGTGCAGGTGACATTTGTTACGAACTCGATTGTTGGCGATGCAGCGGCTTTATTTCGAGGATAATTATATACACTGAAAGTTGCGTATGCTTCCAGATGTGAAGTAGTACCTAATTTTACATTTTGAAATCTACTTGTTAGCTTTTAAATGGCGGCTTCAGATCGATTCGTAGTGAGCAACATCTCTGTGAGATCATCTGCTGTGTCAATCCAGTGCATTGCTGAATGGTATGAAATACATACAGCGATATCCTGCTATTTTCTTGTATCAATTATTTTTGTTCCTGGTAATTTCAGTGTGAAGCGTTTTCTTTGAGGAGTAATTGTTTTTTCCCCAAATAGGGAAAATTTTCGGTTTCGCTGTGCATAATGTCGTTCTCAACTTGTTTTTCTGCATCCCATGTGCTCTGTTCTCAATTAAATTCACTTCTTCAATAACTGCGGAATTGTTACTGATCTCAGTGTACCTTTTCGTGAATTTCTGTTCTGCATGTTTTTTTTAGATAAAGATGACGTACGTATACTTGTTATAGATGTTAGATTTAGAGAGTTAGAGTCACAGAATACAACACTGTACACAGTCCATGTTTGTTTATGCGACCTTCGTGTAGTCGGCGCGAAAACGCCATTTCACAAGAAAAAAACTTGTTGTCGCACGTGTTGTGAAACTCGCGCGTGTGTTTCGGTCCGCTGTCGTATAAGAGTCGCGAGCTGCTGAGAGTGTAGCAGGTCTTTCAGAAAATGGATCTCGAACAGCGCATCAAAGCGTATCGTTTCGTCGCCTATGCGGCCGTCACTTTCTCCGTGGTCGCGGTGCTGTCAGTGTGCCTCACTCTACCGATGGTCTACAACTATGTGAGCCATGTGAAGCGTCAAATCAACACTGACATCAGCTTCTGTCGTGGATCTGCTAAGGACATCTGGTCCGAGGTGAACAACCTCGCCAAGCTGTCTGCCTCGAACAGAACTGCTCGTCAGGCCGGGTACGATGCCGGAGTCGCAAACGATCCCGTCACTAGCGGCGGCGGAAAGTGCGGTGGATGCTGCTTGCCTGGTCCTCCCGGAGCATCTGGTACTCCCGGAAAGCCTGGTCGTCCCGGAAAGCCCGGAGCTCCAGGTCTACCTGGCAACCCAGGACGTCCTCCTCAGGCTCCATGCGATCCCGTCACTCCTCCACCATGCAAGCCTTGACCACCTGGACCACCTGGACCACCAGGACCCCAAGGACCACCAGGAGATGCTGGATCGGATGGAAATCCAGGACAACCTGGCTCTGATGCTACTCCTGGACAACCCGGTCCCAAGGGACCACCAGGACCTGACGGAAATCCTGGAGCTCCTGGTGCACCTGGACAACCTGGACAGGACGCCGCTTCCGAGCCTCTAATTCCTGGAGAGCCTGGACCAGCTGGAGAGCCTGGCCCACAAGGACCACCTGGCACCCCAGGACAGCCTGGCTACGATGGGCAGCCCGGTAAGTTTTTAACTATGGAGCTATACGTCCCAGTGGCTTAGTTCGAATACAATTTTTGTAAAATTTAGGACAACCCGGCCCCAAGGGTCCTCCTGGATCCGATGGTCAACCTGGAGCGGACGGAAATCCCGGAGCTCCTGGAGAAGCTGGACCGCCTGGAGGATCCGGCGAGAAAGGTATCTGCCCGAAGTACTGCGCTATCGATGGAGGAGTCTTCTTTGAGGATGGCACCCGTCGATAAGAATTCACTCTACAGCTTTACAAGCATTTTCTACAGAGGGATCGCTCATAAAGAATTTCTTCAATTCTTCCCACCATCATTTAGGGAAACACTTGCCTTTCCATGTATTCAAATACATGGGAATAAGCTTCAAAATATGATTTTTCTTGTAAAACGGCAATTGTTTCTGCAATTGTTTTTCGAATTAAGAATCACACGAAGCACATATTGTTGGATGTTGGATAGTAAGATTCATTTGTGTATGTGACGGCCTGCTTCGCAAGCGGTCCAGTGGAGAAAATCATTGTCATCTTCGTAGGAGAGCTACGTGTAATGATTTTCATCGTTTTTTTTTTCGCAGAATGATGAACACAAATGCTCTAATCTGCCTTTAAAGGGTCTCATGATTTCCTGATTCGCGCATTTTTACGTAGTTCTGGAGTAATTTCACTACACTTCTGAATCGCATATGCGCAAGAGTTCAAGCATTTGTATTCAACATGGGTCAATATGGAGATTCTTATAAGAGGATCCAGTTACTGGTATGTTGCCGGGTAATTTCAAACCGCATTTGGTACTGACTGGTTGAACCACGATGGATTCAATTACATATAGTTGTATGTACCTTACACATAAATACAATGAGAAAATATGGAAACAAGACATTTCACTCGCGAGCAATGTGCAATTCTAAACATACAACAATGCGGTGGAGAATTCCGGAGCTCCTGGAGAAGCTGGACCTTCGGGTGCGTCCGGCGAAAAAGGTGTCTGCCAGAAATACTACGCTATCGGCGCAGGAGTCTTCTTCGATGATGGCACCCGTCGTTGAGCGCGATTTCATTGACACATCATCTTACTGTGCTCAAGAGAGTTTCTTGAAGAAGTCACATGCAAATTGTGCAAACAGCCAAACAACTGCTGGGGATACAGTAGTTATTTCCAACAATTGATTTAAAAACAGCATTTATCACGGAAATGAGAACAACATGCATATAGAGGAAGTAAAACATACATGCATAAAGGCTAGCAAAACAGCGAAAAAAGAAAATGCTCCTGGAAATTCTTGTATCTGGGCATAATCTTTGAAAAGGGTTTGTACAACATTGATTGAGCATTGTTCAGAAGGTTTTCTCCTGAGTTGTGTCACTCTTTGAGACCTAAAATAAACACTTCAATTTCTGGCACATAATTGTGATGTCGTGTGAGGTGCTCTAATCTCGCCGTACCCTGATTATCGTCTCCTTCGCCGTGAGCTTCGACGGCGCCCTCACTTTCCCTCTGATTGACTTGAGCAGCATCTCTTTGAACGACGGGTTCAGCCACGCGTACAGGATCGGATTCGCCACATTTGTTGTCATCGAGATTCTGTAAGGATTAATTTTTGTGGAAGTGATCATAAAGGCGAGTTTGGGCGAATTGGTGAACTCACAGATGAGCAACCATTGAGACGATATAGGTGTTGTCTGTTTTTCCGTTATGAAATATTCCTTCATCATATTCGTATACTAACGTATAGACGTTGTGTGGAAGCCAGGTGAAACCAAACAACAGTACCTAAAAGATGGAGGCTTAGGATATCATTGCTGGTCTTCAACCGTTCATTGCCATTTTAGGATTATTTAGCCTGAGGGAAAATCTTTCTAGTGAGAGAAAAATTGGATTTTCGTGCAATGGGCGGAGATTGTGCCGTCTGTCACTGGTCGGTTGGAGAAAGCAGTCAAAAAGAGCTAGAAATACTTGTATATTTTTGCCCATAACTACACCACTGTCATAGATTCACATGCAAGACATACCATAGATGCGAGAATTGTGGTAGTCCTGCGTTGAGAAGCTAGTACTGAAAGACGTTGTTGTTCTTCAAAACTGCATGGATGAGTGCCGGCTTCCTAAAAAATTCCTTGACGTCAATAAATACATTTGAAAAACCGAACTACCGTGTTTCATCTGGGAGGTGAAGCGTTCAACCTGGGCACTGGGTGGTCTTGAATGCTTAATGGTTCCTATTGTTTGCTTAAAACCACAGAATCCCAACAACTCGATAGCCCGAACCACGGCTTTCTTCTTAATAATGTGAAACATGCTACTCAAGGCTTCTTTACACTTCGAACGCGGTGAATGTGTAGAAAGTCCTGTACATTACACTACAATGGGGTCGCTTGCCATGTGCTCACAGTAAATCGCCAATGTTTATCTGTGTAAGGACATGACTCAAGCCCGGTATTGCAATGAAGTGAAAGTTGTCTTCATGCCCTCACTTCGACTCTCACCATAATTTTAAAAGTTACAAGTTCATGGGGATGCGTGCCTCTCATGCGTTATATGTTCGTACATTTCAGAGATGGTTATTGACAGCCCTAAGGCACGCAAAGGTCAGCACATCTTGTCTTTGAATTTGTGGATGCGAAAAAAGCCCTCTGAAAACAATCTTTCTAGTGGCATTTGCGTGTAAACCAACCGTGGAGAAGTGTAATCGTGTTATAAGGAACATTCATAACTTGTGTGAGAAAAATATTTTAAATCGTGGGAACGTTGGGCTGGAATTCCTTTCCAATACTAATTTACCGTTACATGCCGAATAATTCTAAATCATGGGAACGTTGGGCTGTGATTCGTTACCAATACTAATTTACCGTTACATACCGGTTCATAGGTAAAGTGGCAAACGGTATTCTGTGAAAGTTCACTAAAATACAAGGTGTACTCAACAAATCTCTAGCAAACTGTACCAACAGATCACGCATGAGAGGAACGCATCCTCATGAACTTGCAACTTTTATAATTTTGGTAAAAGCCGAAGTGGGGACATGAGGACGATCTTTGCTTCATTGCAATATTGGGCTTGAGTCAAGTTTTTTCACACTGGCGATTTATGGCTTTTCTTAACAATTAACCTCACTTTTATCTGAGGACCGGCATTGCGTGAGCCCGCGTGAGGCGGCTTGAAGGAATAAGCTTCTGTTGGCGCCCCATCTGCACCTCGACTTGACTAATGTAACACCACGCAAACCAAAAGGTTTTTTGGTTATTAGTTAGTTTTTCTGATAAATGGCATCAGGATGAAAAACTACCAGGAAAATCTTGATCTGTTATTACGGTGGCAATTCCAATGCGAGCGGCGCGGTTACGCCGCGTACCTCCAAAGTCCGCGGAAAACGCACTTCCATAGCGCTCACTAGTGGTGCACCCAGTAGTGCATACCACTGTGAAGGTTTGAATTTTCCTTGCATTTTTTTCTTTTTGAACGAAGAGGAACTCTCTTCTTGGCATGGAGTTAAGCTTACATTTTTGCCAGATGGCGACGAGCTCCCTGCAGTGCTTTCAAGCAGTTGCGTCCTTTCGGTGAGTTTCTTGAGCTTGGATTCGGTCCTGAACAGAATATTAGTTTTTTTCCACATTTTCCCCACAATGCGGTAATTTCATAATGTGGTGGTCATGAACAACGACATATCGTGGCAGGTGCCAGCTGCACAGCGCAGTCCATGCAAGTGTTGTCGAGCCCACTCGAAGGAGCGAGGACCTTATTCGATTTACATGGAGCTTGGTTGAATATGGGTTCTTAAGGGCTTAACCAAAAACGTAGTAGTGGTTATGAAGTACACGTCAGTGGAAATTAATCTTCATCTGCCTTGGTCCTACTGATCTTTATTTGAATATGTCATAATAGTCTTATTTGGTGAAATATAGCTGAAAGACCGGTAATATATTTAATTACAGCGCCCAGTGCCGGACGGAGAGGTTGCTAGCCAAGGAGAGGGGTGGGGAAAAAGTGGCAACTCCGCCACTCCATGGACCCAGGCGGAATAATAAAATTACAAAAAATATTGGTTTTAATATTAAACAATTAAGTAGTAGAAATAAACAATAAGAATGGACTTATGCAGTATTCTAATCTATTTTATGGAGTAATTTCGAGGACTTGGCGACCCTTCTCGCGATGCCGAGCTAGCTTACAGCATAAAGTCACAAGGGCACCTCACCTTTCTCTCAGCCTGGCAAAGATCGTGTAGTAGCAAACGGCCATTGTCGCAAACGGAAGTATGAACTGCATCACTAGGACCATTAGAGCGTAGCCTTTTCGTACCTCTGACGATGGCCATCTTTCCGTGCAGAACTATAATAAAAATTCAGGGAGAATGCCTAATAAACTTTTCTTACAGGAAAGCTGGGCAAGGGCATACAAGAAGTACAAGGTAAGTTAGACACATACTACGATCACTCACTTATTTAATTTTTGATTCTTAATTTTAGGAGACTTCAGACAGGGAAGACTACAGAAAGGAAGAGTTTTTTGAAATATGTGAAATGAATGCGAAGTGATTACTGAGCGAAGAATTCCAGCATGCTCCTAGTTCAAAGTTTGAACAATAGTGACTTAGCCCTTCTCTCTAAAAGTTTTTTTTGTGAAGTAGCAAAACAACTTCATAACATGTGTGTTATTAGCATAAAGATGAAGTTGAGCTAAGCATTTCTGTAACCGCACAGAATGCATTTTCTCCGCAAAGTGACCAAAATTCCAAAATCTGTGCAACTTGTGCTGCAGAGTACACCACGGTAACAAACCCATCCTGCAAGAGATTATGAAAAAAAAACCCGTATTCAGAATTCACTAGTATCCGATATGTGGTCTGTAGTTGCTTATACAAAAATTGAACACCGCTTGGAAGCGCTTACCTCTCCACATATTCCAGGTAATTGCTCCACATCCATATACCATCCATAAGGCATACAGACTAGTGCGGATATTATCCACAGTAACAACGCTACCACGGAAGCTCCTCTGGATCGTAATGGATGTCGATGTGGTCGAACCACCAGGTTATACCTGAAATCAGTCAGCTGGAGCTTTTTTGGGTAAGCACAGAGAAAATCTCAGGAAAAGTACCTGTCTAAGGCAATGGCTGAGAGCGAAAACGTCGAAACAAATACAGATGCACCCTGGAAAGAAAAGACTTTGCTTAAATCTCCTGCGAAATAAAGTGAAGAAAACTAAATGTATGGAAAATTTTTATCACTGCAGTGGCCACAGCGCTGCGGTGTTGGCCAGATCTGCAGGCAACAAGTTGGGTGTAAGACTACTGTGATTTCTCTCGGCATTCCAGCTAACACTGCATACGCGAAGGCTCTGTACTGGAAGTGCTTCTTTTTCTTTTCTTTTCTTGAGAGAGTTTTAGCACTTGTGCTTTGAACATGCCATTCAAGCGACGTTTTCCTAGCCGTAGCCTTATGAGACGCTCGAGCACTATATGGCGAGTCGTATTTCACCGGATATTGGGTAATTCAACCTAGAATCAGGAGGCGTTGATGTCATAGTGTTCAGCTATTGGGTAGTTCAAGCACGTGAGCATTTCAGGAATTTTTGACGTGAATGAATCACACGAAAAAAAGGGAATGTCCACATTTTAGCAGCGAGGAATTCTAAATGTTAAACCTCTGCTATTCTTGAAGTGCAGATTGCATAGACCAGATAAAAAAAAAGACTGAGGGACTGGGCACAGTTTGACTGCATAGGGACTGAGAGAATAACAAAGTTCAGTTGAGGTAGGCTAAATTAGTGCTCCAAAGAGTCTCTCAAGTATAATTGATTTGACGATTCATACACGTGTTCATACAAAACACGAACGCCAACTTGCTTGGAAGCCAATCAGAAATTTGAAGCAGTTTTTCCTTTTTGGACGTGTTGAGAAATCAAATTTTCTCCCAATGTGCATACAATCTGAAGGGCTTCTCTCGAAGCTTTTCCAGTACTTTCTTAAAATCCCATTTTCGACGCGCTAGAAATCCAGCAATGTGTTCGGTGATTACTTCGATGGCGTAACGAAGTGGCATGAGCACAGCGGAAGAAGCGTAAGAAGTGCGCTAACGCTCAAACAAACCTGAACAAGCGGGATCAGCTTGCAGACGGGAGATGCGAAGAACCACGTCTTGTAGACGTTGGTGATCGGTGTTATCGGCAATGACGTAAGGCACATTAGCACATCGCTGGCGGCCAAGTTCAGGATGAAAATATTCTGCACGGATTGGAGATGTCGGTTTTTCAGGGTAAGATACCTGAAATGCACGAAAAATTGGTTGAAATTAGGTTAGGGTTGTATAATTAATAAAGATGAAGAGAACAGTTAATCGCACAGGCACTGCATGCGCCTGTTGATGGCATGAAAGAACTATCAAAAAAGGTCAGGGGAGACTGGTGGAGTATTACATGTGAGCGTTTCAGTCAGGCCGTAATTCTGCATTCGAATATGGATTGATTCCATAATAAACTGTAACTGCATTTAAAAATGTGAAAAAGCTCCGAAGGTTCTTTATTAGAAGAGCTCCTCATTTCTTCAAAACATGGAAAAGTAAAATAATTTTCTGCCGCTGAAGATAGAGCGGCTTCAATCAAATTAATACAGTTGAAAAACTATAGAAACTCACAACACAGCGACGTTTCCTACTATGCCTAGTATGAAGATATGGATGTAGAGAACAGCAAAGATGAACATAACGATCGGTTCGTTTGTAAGATCCGGGTGGTCATCCACGTATCGATGACACACATAGTCGGCGTCCGATTCATTCGCCATCTGAAAAGGTAGGAGAACTGGTAAAAATCTCAAATTATGATGGACATATCCATATATGTAGTTCAGAGGTGTCGGAAAGGTCCAAAAACATTCCTCGAAGAAATCGAGACTGTCAGACGTTTGTGTAAATATTTATTTATCCAGGAATACCATGAGACCGGAGATTACTGGAAATTTGCTGAAAAAGTTCAAGAACAGTTCTCACAGAGGCGAACCTAACGACAACAGAATTGACACAATTTCAAACATTGCATCCAAAAAAATTTTTTAAATTATAAATTCCATTCTATAAATTCTGTGTTATTATAAGATGACACTATACATGTAAAAGTATTGCTGGCATGCCATAACCGCTAATATAATGGATAACGCTCGCAATAGCTCGATTAGCATCTCAATAGAGCGAAGCTAGAAGTCATTTTGGGCGTTGATAACCCGCTAAACTCGCGCATCACTACCACTTCCCGTGCATTTCATAGGTACATATGTGATACACTCGTGGTCCCACATCAGTGGTCCAAGAGCTCACACAAAAAAGAGCTGCGATAGGAAAAGAAGGAAATGTATGAGGAAGTGTCTGGCCTCATGCGGAACAACAAATGCCCAACGCCTGATTTGTTCGCCGGCTAAAACAGCTTAGCAAGGTTAGAAAACACATCTGACACAAGATGGGATCAGTTGTCTGGTGGTACCAGATCACATGACCAGTAGCTCGAATGCATTTAGTTTTTGCAGTATTTATAATGTTCTTTAGCACCACAACGTCAGGAATATCGTGTTTAGGAAGATGTAGTGTCAATTAGCTGAAGTGAATGACGATTTAGCGCGATAGTGGCGACTGAGCTCTCAAAGCGAGTTGCGGCTCAATGTTTAAAAACCAAGGACGTAACCAGACCAAACTGACCGCTACGGCAATGTTT
>KN728148.1:0-14692 GCA_000816745.1 Ancylostoma duodenale | reverse complement strand
CAGGACTGCGTCTTGACCTAACCTTCATCATATAGATGCTCATGCGGCCGAGTATCCTCCTAGTTTGATGGAAGCAAGGGGTACATATTTTGCTATAGCTAAGTTTTTTTAAGATCTCGCTTCTTACGAGCAACATGAGCATGCTCTGACATAATGGTTTCATTCGTCGTAGATGTGCTTCTGATGAGGCACCTATCTCACGTCCTCCTTTGCATATAAAGGACACTGGAAGCTATTACTACGGCTTTAGTGTAATGTTTTGTGTAGTTAGCAAAGGCTCCACCCGATTGTAATGTGCTCCATAATAATCCAGGTTATATTGGTAGGAATACTGATGAAGTCGAAGAGGAATGCTATGTCTCTCCAGTCATCGCAGTCTCCAAGCGATATTCCAGCGAAAGCTGTGTTGATTGCAATTCTATTTGTCAATGATGACTACATATGACTATATCGACACACCTTAAATGGATGTTGACAACTTCATCACCTCAACCAAACAGCCTCCCCATGAGTAACCTGAACCTGGGCTGACATTCATGAAATGATAATCAAAGATGGTTAGCGTTATTGGATATGGCATAGACTCGTCTGCGGATACTTACCACCCGTACGCGTCGTGTCAGCCCGTTTTGAGTTTTTGAACCGGGCGAAGAAACAGCCAAACATGCTTCAAAAGGTGCCCCAACTCACTCCAGCACCTTACTAGGCATATTAGGTCAAAGCTGACCGGTCCTTCCTTGGAAAAGACCGGAAGCAACCGCCATCTAGGCAATGCCTGTCCGACGCGTGACGCGCGCGGGTGGTAAGTGTCCGATAATCGGTACGGTAGGAGATGCAGGACGCTTACGTTGGTTCGCTAACCGGGTTTCGCTCGGATACGCGTTCATAAGCCCGGGTAAAGTACTCAGATGCGCCAAGAGGTTTGCGTTGAAAGAAAACTGTGAAATTTAGTGTAGTTTTTTGTACGTTGCTTTGAAATGTCTGTAATTAGAGCGATGCAGTCAACATTTTCACTTGTAGATCGCGCTACTTTCAGTCAAACACATTCTTTTGTCTGGTGATGTGTGGTAAATAACGCTCTGCGCCAAGGTTTATGCAGCTGAGAACATGGAAGAACATGGCCAAGCCTAAGCTGTTTCCCAAGGCAAAAAGGAAATGGAGCACAATTTGCAAGAAAAAAAATCTAGAAGGTTTTCCGAAGCCAGGACATCATCCTACGTGGTCAAGGTGTTTATTGTCGGCATGAGCTCTGGATCTCAGATGCAACGCCTACCCAGCCCTGAGTTGAACTTCTCGTCAAAACCCTAAATCCACGCCACTCAAATTGTAGCCTCAACCGTCCCAGTTTTCTTTTTCCACGCAAAAAAGGTCTCGATATTGAATGCTAACGGTTTCTTAATTACCGTCGGGGTCTGTACAAACCCTTTTCTGTCAAAAGCGTGCCTGCTGATAGCCGCCCTCGGGCTTGCGTGGGAAGCTACAGTTTTGTTGGGGGCTGGGGAGCTATTGCTGTTTGACTGACTCTGGACTTACTGTTAGCATATTTCTGTTAAAGGGAGTTCTTTTGACTGTCAGGCACTCAGGCACTTACCCTTTTGCTGTCTTGCTGCCCAATTCATGCGGTGACAAGATTTCCACCCAGAAGATCAATGTGAGACAATGTAGACACTGTCCCATAATTAGTAAGAGGTGATGTTAGATCCGACTCTTTTTCATAGGTTGTGTTCCACCAGGGAAGATATTTGGAGAGATATTAGAAAAAAGGGCGTGGCACAGTGTGTGATATTAAGGGGAGCAGCCTTGAAAGACAGCCAGTAGGCACAGTCGATCAAATGTCATCGCTTTGAAACCGAAATCAATTCTATTTTGAGGCCTTTTTTGTCCTACATGCATGCTGTTCCCTACATGCTCTATTGTGCCACGGTTCCCTTCATCTTTATCCCACATTCCACAATGTTCAGTTTCTCTTGAAATCTGGTCAGGATGCTCCATAGAGACTTGAATTTGACAACCTAGGTGAGGTCCTATTTGCAATTAAATATGACCCGTATGGCTCCCAAGCAGGAAGCAGACTGGAGGGAATATGAAGCGACCATTTTGTTCCCGATGTGATCGTTGCCCTCATTTTCGGTTGCGTTACAGAGTTCGCTTCGTTTTTGAGTTGCTTTCTAACCTCACTTTTATCCAGCGCAGCTATGTCCGCCTCGAATGGACGCGCGTCGGCTACCCGTCGCTGCCGGCGTCGGCGAATTTCACCGTGTACGACGACACGACGACGCTGTACCTGAGGGAAGTCAGTGAGGAGGACGACGGCCAGTACCGGTGTGTGGCCACCACCATCAACTCCATCGCAGCTGACGATGCGACGCTCATAGTCAGCGCGTATGCCAGTCAGTCCTCTTGCTCACTAACACTTTTGGTTGCTTTACTCATGAATGGGGCCTTGGTACGGTCTATCGCTACGCTACCGTAACACAGCGCTCACTATATGTGCATTCTGTGGGCTTTTTAAGTTTTTGGGGACAAATGCAGTAAACTACATAATGTATACTGTATGGTATTCATCATGGGTTTTTGGACTACCACTGAGTGAGAAAGTCATTTTTTCATCAAATTAGAAGCTTTTATTCTTCTTAGGGGCGAGTTTGTAAAGGATACCCGTTTTTTTGTGCATTTAATTCCGTCCTGTCCTGATTCTTAGCGTTTCTCGAGCGCCCGGTTTTGTTGTTGGGTGACTTTCTCTCACTTCATGAAGCAGTCCGACCCCCAACAATTTTTTTTCCAACTGGGCGGATTTTTGCCAGTGATCATAGTACTTTATACTTTCCTATGTATTTTGTAGAATGATCAACATATCTAATAACCACGAACTCTAACGTAAACTTATACTAATTACCTAAAGAACGCTTTTGGTTTCTAGCAGATCAGAAAAAGAACTTCGTGTGACTTACTTTTTCGAGTGTCGGACATAAAAACTGGCATGTAGCTATATGTACATAACAACTTTTCGCGAAAGAATTCAGAGAGATGTTCATCTCGAATTCAAGATATTCAGTTTGAAATTGCTTTCTCTTAAATCTTGTGCCTCGTCATGTATGTAGGTGTCGGTTATTGTCTCACGAACAGTTTCTGAAAGCCTGATTTTTTGCTGCACAGGCTATTCTTTCTTGATGATTTTCCAAAAAGCACTTTATACAGATTAGTTTAATCTCTCATATTTTGCTTAATTTCTCGGAGAATGAAATGAAAACAAGTTCTTAAGCTCCCTGGCCCTGCTCTGCTCCATGAAGCTCACATTGAACTACTATACTTATAAATTGTTTGCTTACAATTTTTGTATGTGAAAGAAAACCTGAAAATTACTCGATAGCATATACATATGTGGCTCATTTGCTCCAATATCACCAAGTACTAATTGATAGGCTTTCGAAACGAAAAAAAAAACAGCCATGTTTTCTCTTGTCCTCTCCGCTTCTTGAAGCTTCATAACACTTGTCTGGATCTTCATTTAATTTTAACATACAAAACGTTCTGTTTTGTGTTGATAATTCATTTGATGTTTGAGTGGTGGAATTCCAAGGAATCCATCAATTCAAGCTTGGTCTGGTTTGAGAAAAAAATTTCCAGAATCATGCATATGTATATCCGGACACTTAGAAGAGATTTACACTAGTTTCATTTTTCTGAATTATACAATGCCAATGAACAAGTGCACTGAACTTTGTTTATGCAGGAACTGCTATTTCCTCGCGGTAATAATTTTCCTGAATTCTAGGTGGAAGGCCGCCACAGCCTGTTGTGGATCCTCCTCACCTCACGGTTAACGAGGATGAGCCAGCTTCATTCCGCTGTTGGGTGCCAGGAATTCCTGATTGTCAGATCACTTGGCACAAGGTTTGTTAAATTTTTCACCCTTAAGTTTTCTGCCTCGATTATTTTTGCTTATTCCTTGCACATATTTCTTCATTTTTCTTTCTATCCTACATATTGTTAGGTTAGAGAAAATAGAGACTTTCCACAACTTTTCAGAGGGATGTCGACTTTTGATTAAGTATTTTACGGTGTCGCTCTTTTTCAGGAGCGCGTTGGAGGTGCTCTTCCTCATGGAGTTTATCAGACTGGTAATGCCCTCAAGGTATGTGGATGTTACCTTTATGCTCATAATTTGTTCGCTCAATGCAAAACAGCGCTCAAATCAGATCAGGTAAAGTTAACCTAACGTTTTAGTATTGCATTAATTTTTATAGATCCCGAAGGCTCAGCTCCATGATGCTGGAAACTACGTATGCACTGCTGTCAACGACTACGGTATCGGACAGTCTCCCTATGCTCGCCTGGATGTAGTGAGGCGTAAGTTCTGCTTGAGGGGTTGTTGATGTTTGTTTCACATTTCGAGCAATTACTCCAGCTGTTCAACGTCCGCGAGTTGATCCGGTCGAGCAGACCGTGAACGAAGGAGAACCCGCTCGGTTCAGATGTTGGGTTCCTGGAAATCAGAACGTGGACCTGAAATGGCACCGTGAAGGGCATCAACCACTTCCGTCATCTGTACAGGAGCATCAGGGCATCCTTCACATTCCTCGCGCCATGCAACACGTAAGCTTTTCCTTGACTCTACCAAGAGGCTGCAGGATAGCGGTAGCGGCCGGACTAGGGGTCAAGCTTGTGGAAATTCGTAAATTTCAGGAAGCTGGACGGTACGTCTGCACTGCGACAGACCCGAGAGACAACAAGCCTCAAGACTCTGATCCAGTCACATTGAACGTTCGGCGACCAGAACGTGAGTCCTTCCTTAACTGTGCTACTTGTATGCGCGCTCAACTTGGCCAAAAATTCAAATTTTCAGCCGAACCTCAACTGATGAGACCGCAGGTCGATCCTCCCGAGCAGACTGTGAACGAAGGGGATCCCGCACAGTTCCGCTGTTGGGTGCCAGGAAATCCTCACGCTGTTCTTCGATGGACGAAGCAGGATGGGCAACGTGAGTCTGCTGTCGCACTTCTTTCTGCATTTACCTAGCACCTAACTGCATGTTCCAGCGCTCCCTGAGGGCACACTGGAGAGGGATGGTTTCCTTCGTATCAACAGCGCCAAGATGTCAGATGCGGGAGCCTATATCTGTTCTGCTTCTGACCCACGAGGAGGTCCACCAACTGAAGCGCCACCAGCAAGGCTTAACGTTAGGCCGCGTAAGTGACTTAGATCATGTCATCTTCTTGTTCATCGCATCATGATCCAAAAGACACTTAAGGACGTAAAGTCGAGACATTGCTTGCAAACATGGTAAATTACAAATAATATTTGAATGAAATACCCGTCTTCATTCGATAATTTTATAATGTAACCCCTTCATTTTCACGCACATGCGAGCTAAAGCCCATAACTTCACAAAAACTTCTCATCCTCTTCTTGATACATGCCTCAAAGATTGGCGAAGTATATCTCTTGGTCAAATCTTGAGCAAAAAAAAAAAGAAAAAAACAATAGATGGATATATTCATGAGGCTTTTCGGCACAATCAGCACACCGACTGTTCCCCCAATGGCGCGTTTGAGCCAAGCCAAGGGGAAACATATTGAAAAATCGATAAAATCAGTGTAATCGATAATTTTGCTAATATTTACGACTGAGGGCCAGGCTACACCCTCCGAGGGACACTTAAGTGTACATTTGCAAAATTTGGTTCGGATCGTTTGGTCCACTCTCATTCCTATTATATTTAATACATGTACACATACTAGCTTTCACTTTTACATGTACAAATATTTTACATGAGCTACTGAACCGTTAATCGGCTGCCGCTAGACTCTACGCGGAGTATAACACTGTGCCGCTCTCGCCGGGGACAATGATTCCGATGCCTATTGATTTCGGACGGGGCATCGCTGGCGCCGCGGCAACGCGAGCCTGCGATAATCAATGCATACCAAAATCGATATCGCTTGGGTGACAGCGATGCAGGGCATACTATGTCATGAAGTATAGCGACAGCCTCAGCATCATATTATGTCAAATTTTCCTCTATCTTATTTCAGCTCAAGATTGTGAGTAACTCTGTTCAGCAATTGTGATTTCTAGCGATCGACAGGTCGACTTTGCTTTAATCCATGCTTCAAATTCGAAACCTATTCTTTAACACGCTCTATTGCATGCACTATTGGCGAGACTCACGTTTCGTCATTAGAGATTTTGTTCGCATAAACTGCTTCGAGATCCTTCCGCTGGGGCAAACCTTTGCTCTGTATTGCAAAAGTCCTCCGAAGCTTCCATTGTTTCAGCAGCTCTGGCTCCTCAAGTTGATCCTCCTTCTCAAACCGTTGACGAAGGACAGCCGTCTCGCATCCGCTGCTGGGTGCCAGGAAATCCCAGGGCTCAACTGAGATGGAATAAACACGTTGGTTTCGTAATTTAGATAATGCTTGACGACCCGACTCGAGTTTTACCTAATTTACCCATTTAGGGCCGTCAGCCTCTACCAGGACACGCACAAGAGCGGGATGGTGTTCTGACGATTCCACAGACCAGAAAATCTGACGAAGGCCACTACGTGTGTACTGCGGTCGATCCGCAGACTGGTGCCAGTGCTGAGGCTCCTCCCGCACACATTGGAGTCCGACAACGTAGGTTTTGCTATTTGCTTGTTTCACTTCTATTCTGACATGATAACCTCTTCACTCTCATAATTATTTGTTGTTTACAGCAACGAGGCTCGCGCCGCAAGTAGATCCCATCGAGCAGTCCATTCCCGAAGGCTCTCCTTTCCGAATCCGCTGTTGGGTGCCTGGAAATCCCCATGTGCATCTGACATGGAGACGCGCCCACGGTGACATCAACGACGATTCCGAGCAGGACCAGGGCATCCTGACCGTCAATAGAGCCGAGCTCACTGACGCTGGCGAATACATCTGTTCGGCAGAGGATCCACGTACTGGAGAGGAAGCAGAGGCACCACCTGCGACGGTTCACGTCACTTCGCCCGTGAAGGTGCCCGACGTCGGCGATGGTGCGCTCATTTCTTCCTACTAAGGGTGTATGCTTTCCAAGTTTTCTTTTGCTGACCTCTAATTTGCGTCTTTGCAGTTGAGCATGGCCCTGAGGTGTCACCACCCGAGCAGACGGTACCCGAAGGTGACCCGGCTAGCATTCGATGCTGGGTCGAAGGTCAGCCGCAGGCTGATCTCTCGTGGAAACGTGCCGATGGCGCTCCTCTTCCGTTTGGAGCGACTGACGAGGACGGAGTCCTGGCGATTAGCAGCACATTGAAGAGCGATGAAGGAGATTATGTGTGCACTTATCATCCGCCTGATGGTAAACGTCCAAAGGACTCGACGCCAAGCAGACTAAACGTTATGACTCGTAAGTTTCCACCTCTTTATTCGTCAGATTTGAATGAAGAAAAGGAAGAAGTGGTAGGAGAATTTCATCAACTTTATTCATAGTTGAAATTGATCCGGTTATTTTCTTCTTTTTCAAGCAAGTGTACAGGGTTCCGCCTATGATCCCGGACGAAAACTTTTCTTTATATCCTATGTAAAAACAATCCAATCAAAACCATTTTTCTTATATTAACATGAAAATGAAAATGTGAAAACTTTCCGAAACTAGAAAATGTGAAAATGTTTTACGACTGATGTCCAAACTGACCAGTTTTGGAACCCTGGCAAGCTTTCAAAAACACTGCCGAATTTCCCGAAATCTGGCGATGTATTTGAAGGAGGCAAATCCCCTAGAAATTAGATAGGATACGTTTAGCGGCTACACCTTCTTTATCAAAGAAGTGGGGAGCAGTAGTTGTCTGCTCATGGTCAAAAGTGATTTTGTGTCTGTAGCCTGCCGCTTCGGTCTCAAAACTTGCAGGGACATTAGGTGCAGAGAGTACCCGGGATGGGAGACCAAAATAGGACGCCCACAGAACCTCGCGGTCCTTCAATGAGGCCGAAATATCAAATCAAAACTTTGTGTCCGGGAACATAAGCCGCACCCTGTATTGGTATCGAAACTGCAGCTAAAAATAATTCCAAAAAAGGCACCACAAATTATCTACCTGAACAGCGCTTTGAATAGATTGACTGCCATTTTTGCAGCAGAGACCACAGCTGTGATGCCTAATTTATTTCTTGCTTTAAGTTTTAATTTACGTCTAATCATTGAGAGCTTCATTATGCACCATTAGCGAGCAACAATCGGATAGTGAAACATAGTAGTACGGATATTCCATTGGTTCACTGGTAATCCGGTCGCTTCAAAGTAGGCATTAATTTTGATAATAGACTTGGAGCTTCCTCCAAAGCAACGCAGGCAGGTTTACTTTTGCGACTAACTTCGCTGTCAAATTAGTCTTCGTCCGCGAGGGCAACTGTATTCATCCTCAGTACTGAATGAAAGTTAAAGTCAAGTTTCCGACTCGTTAAAAATCGAATAATCAATTGCGAAGACATTTAAAACCTCATTCTACATGTTTATTGGTTACAGTAGTGAGCTTTGAAGAAAAAAAAACTAACCCTGAGAATCTTTCTGAATTCAAGCCGCCACAAACCGCGAGTGTGTATGGAAAAGAGAATACTGCCAACCCTACTTCAAGCATCCACTATTTCACAATTTTTTTTTCAGCCGGTGGCCCACCTCGGCCTGTTGCCACGCCGCCAGTACTCACAGTGAAACACGGTGAACCAGCACGATTCCACTGCGACGCTCACTCGCCGACACCTGCACAGATCAGTTGGGGCCATGGCGACGCGGACACTGCTCTGCCTGACGGAGTCACCCACGCCGTCGATGACATCATCATCGACGCCGCCGACGAATCGCACGAAGGCGAGTACGTCTGCTCGGCGACGAACGAATACGGCACCGGAGTCGCAGAGCCGGTCAAGCTCGTCGTCACTGATGGTTAGTATTTTCACAAACATTTTAGCAAATACGCTCTTCATCTTCAATAGACTGAGTTCATGGTCGCACTTACCGTTGGATTTAGTCGTTGGGAACCCAGGGTCAGAAACATGGTCAAACGTGAGGATGATAAAAATTTGAATTCCATACGATTCCTCCCCTCTCCTTCCTCTCACTCGGCAGGAATACGATACCCTTCTGCATACGGTTCCCTATTACCCGTCCCTTTCACCACCAGGGAATTTCCCTGGTGTACCTCACTAACAATACCCCTCTCCCTCTTCCACTCCCTCTCCTCTTACAACATTCCGTGCCTACCTACGTGACCTCCATCCCTTACCACCACATCCTTCACACGACTCTCCTCCTCATCCGCCTCTTTGGTAATGTATTGCATCCCCTAACGTTTGCAATAACCGATAAGAGAATTAGCACTTATTTTCATAAGCCCATATTTTCGTTTTTTTTTTTTTTTTTGTTCTTCTTATTTATTGGTTTACGCCCAGCTGAAAAGTTCAATAATAGAGCGAGAAATCCGAAGAAAAAATATATTATGTTAATGTGGTTGTGTCCCTTTCAATCTCACTTATATGTTCATTTGTCTTCTATTTTATTTTTTTCATTTCTTGAAGTTCTTTAGTTCTGGTGGGGCACAATTTTTGAGGTGCATTATCGTGCAAACACTGTCGATTTCAAAAACATTTGAACATATGTAATTAATAACAATTAACATAAACAGTAATTTTGTACATTGGAGTAAGCAAAAGATTCGTTTTCTATATGCCCTCGCTTATTGTATGTTGTTTATCCTCCTGGATGTGAGATAATCTTATAGCAAACAGCAGTACTTAGCCCCCGACCTTTAAATTTGGACTGCGACCAGCGAAGTGGTGGTACAGATTTTCTGACTGTCAAAAATCCTTCATTTCCGTTGCTGTTCTAATAAAGTCCAGTAGCTTTTCCTTGGTACTCAATCTGCTTTACAGAGGAACAACCGCCCACTGCTAGAGTTGAACCTCGAGTTTGGAATGGTAAACCTGGCGACAGACATCAGTTTAAATGCATAACAACTGGAATCCCTACACCAAAGGTCAGCACACTTAACTGAACCAAACTTCTGTTCCCTTTTTTTTGCTTCTGCTCATCTCATTGTACCTATGCAGGTTCATTGGTCCGGGCCCAACAATTCGCCTCTTCCACACGACGTCACCGAACTGGATGGAAACGTTCTGGACTTCTCTAATGGAAGAACTGAACTGAATGGAGACTACACTTGCACTGCGACCAATCCTGTTGGCGAGGTAAGCAGTGATGACCTATCCTCTTTCTTTAGAATGACTCCAATAGTTTTCGATTGTAGGCATCTGACTACGGATCCGTCAATATTGGCCCATCACTAACAGTCAAGACCACTCCAGCTGGCCCTAGGCTTATTCTGACAGTTGGAGAACCTCTGCATGTGAAATGTGAGGCCTTCGGCGAGCCAGAACCTGAGGTGAGTCTTATAGCTAGGACCTAGATGCATCATTGAAGTTGCCCATGGTAAGCGTGTTAACGATGGGTAAATTTGTGTGGTGTAAATGAATACGTTTATCCCTGGTAATCCCAATGACGCATGCGACCCAGGTATGATCGCCGATGGTTTCCATAACAATAACAACTGCAGGTCGAGTGGCTGCATGATCCTGGACCAGAGCGAGGTGATCTACCGGATGATTACAAACCAGTAACCATCTCTGAGCAGTTCATCCGTCATCCTGCAATTGGTCTCGGAAATGCAGGAGCGTACACTTGCAAGGGATCGAACAGCCACGCCACAGCGACGAAGAACATCTACATCGAAGGTAATGTTTCAGTTAGAGTACAGCTCAAGTGTGTCCACCATTTATGGAAATTGATGTGTATCCCTGGGGATTTTACGACAGGGAAACTATTCTGTTAACGTACCTTTCCCGACTTAATGGGCTTGATTCCCACTTCCCCATACAATTTTTCTAGTTGTTGAGCCATCACGAGTCGCCACTGTGTCCATCCTTGGTGGCTCCTCTCAGTGGTTCGAGCAGGGTGAGCCGTCCGAGCTCATTTGTACCGCCACTGGAAGCTCTCTCGTAGATCGACTTGAATGGGTTAAGGTATGTTGAATACTGATCGTTCCATAGTTTTCCCCTCAATATCGCTTATTTGACAGGTGGACGACCAGCTGCCGACAGACGTTGAAGAACACAACGAACCAGGCCTCCTTCATTTCCCCAACTTCAAGGTTCGTTGAAAAACGTTCTATTTTTGTTGCCACCTGCACTGACATTTGTATTTTTCTTAAGAATTCGTACGCCGGAGAGTATGAATGCCGCGGATACCGTAACAACGAACTTATCGCGTCCAGTTCCGTCATGGTTTACTCTACCACTGATGACACTGAAGATGCTAAGGTAACACGAGTTTACTAGCTTCATGTAACTGTCGTTAGCTCTTGCTTCAACTCAATCATTAGGTTGTTCGGAATGTTCGCGGAGTAGATGTGAACATGAGGAAGAACTTCCACGGAAAATCTCTCTTTGTGCCCAATTTTTCTCTGAATTTTCGTGCTCATCGTTTGCTATATTTAGTGCGCTTACCTTATGAACCTATTTGTTTGAGAAAGAGAACGAACCGCGGTGTTCGATTAGAAGAGGGGGAAAATTTTTGAAATTGAAATTTTGGAAAAAACCATCTACATATGTATATTTGGTCCCATTCGCCTTTCATCTACTCCGACTTCTTGAACAGACAACAGCTAGCGCTTAGATACTCAGGGCTACGTCCAGGAGTAAGAGGGTACTTTGCGTCGAAAAACCGGAATTCTGGGCTCATGGCATTGAGCTATTTCCTGACGAATGGCTGTTGACTCTTAATGTTTTGTATGCTTTTTCCTACTTTATTTCTTGACTAGCACTTTTCTGGACCAATCCCACAAAATTCCCAAGAATCTAGTAATTATGGTGTCTATCTTTACATATTGTATATTTATTTTTTGGGTGATATACCGATGAAAGTAATATATCTAGCCACTGTTTGACCGTTTCTTACTAAATTCAAACTCACTATAAATGGAATGAGAATGAGACGAGGAGATGGACAGAAAACCTAATATAGTCATGAGTAGGTAGTTGAATAGTCGATTTCGAATGAGTCGGAAATTCACAAGTTTGAAAAAGGCAGCCACGCAGGAATGGTAGAAAAGGATGCTTCGCATTCTCTTTTTCATATGATCATGTTTTTGAATCTGTTTGTCAACCACTAATTAAGTTGATAGCAATGAAAACATGAGCGTTTGTCTCGGTATTAAGTTCAATACCTTGTGTTCAGGTAGAGATCGAACCTCCTCGTGTACGAGTCGTCTCGCAGGGTGAATCCATTGTGCTGAAGTGTTCTGTGGAAGGTAAGTGATATGCTGTGCTACTTTGAGTAACGCTCTTCTAACCCAACAGCGACGTGGATACTCACCCATTGTCGACGTCACCAGTGCTTCAGATCCTAAAACACGTGTGTTGTGGTGGCGCACTATGAACCTAACCGATGCACAAATGGTCGGCTCCGAGCGCTACCTGCACCTGCCGTACGTCGACGTTTGTGACCGAGGAATCTACTACTGCACAGATGAACATACTAACTACGACTATGCTCATTCCGTTAGCACCCTCGTCGTTCTGCAGGACTCGGAATTCGGTTCTGTTTCACTGTTTGCTGTGTTTCACTATAATAATCTGCCAAGACAATAATCTAATCTGGAGCTCCCTTCGTCTCGTCTGAATGCTGTGTCGTGTGAATTGCGGATTCTAACACTGTTTCTTGAGTTGGTGTCACTCACCTAACCGCTCTACGAGTACTGAACCTTAACCCTTCAAGTCTAACCCGTCGCTGTGGTTCTAATAACTCACAACCTGTTTTGTTTTCGAAAGTTCTGGCAGAGGCCAAGCTCGCCTGAGTTTTAGGTGCCAAGAATGGCGAGAACTTCGAATGGGCACTGTTACGAGGTGGAAACATTGTGAGGAAACTCGGAAATGAAGCCACGCTCCATATCAAGAGCGCCGAGCCATCGAACGATTTTGGAGTGTACAGATGCAATGTAGAAGACGACAATGGAGTCGTCATCGGCAGCGCGTACACCGCCGTCAGCGTTGGATATAGTGGATCAGATCGTGGGCGATTGTTTCCTTCAAAACATTCTGTAAAAATCACTTTCGCAGCAAAGCAATCCTTCGAAGGTGTATTCTTTATGAAGCCACTGGGTGACATTAAGGCAATCGTTGAAAAAAAAGAAAAAATAGTGCCGTACTGCTTCTGAAAAAAATAGTGCGATCTTCTTTTGAAAGCGTATTTTAAACCATTCTTTATTTGGTTTATCGAGAATCCAGAACTCTTTCCGCATTTCACACGATGCAATGGAAGAGACTTTTTTTTTTCAAGAGGGCTGTGCTTTTCCATCCAGATGACTAATTATCATGAATTTCCTCTCTTTAGACGCCCAAGTGGTCAAGTTTGACGAAAAGTCCGACGCCTCTTTCACCTGCCCTATCTACTCCGTTCCTGGCTCAAAGGTGAAATTTGCTCGTCAATCCGTTATTTATTGGCTCTCAGCTTAGTAAAATTCTATAAATTCCAGGTTGAATGGTCCCGAGTTGATAGCGAGCTTCCTGCTAATGCAGTTCCCAATGGCAATAAGCTCGAGTACGTTACTTATGTTTTAAGACCAGGAGAAACTGTAGAAAAGAGCAGGAGGAAACTACATAGATTTTTCTTGAATCTCTTCTTTATTCTATTAGAGTATTGACCGTATTTGATACTAAAAGCCTGTTCAAAGATCCTATTAATGGAGAAAGTAAAACAGCTGAGTAATGGTTGTGCTGTCACTCGAATCCGTGTCCGCTCACTCCCATTTGGAAGAGAAGCCGAACATAGCACCAGTTTCTTGCCTTCAGGATCAAGGACTTCGACGACACCGCGACAGGCATGTACAAGTGCAAGGTGACGATCGATGACAACGAAGTGGAAGGCTTCGTTGATGCTCAGATATTTGGTTTGTCCAACATAGTGCCACTTTCCATTCCTGTCTTGCTTAATTGTGATGGTTTGAAGTTCCTGACACAATCATCCAAGTTCTACTCGACGTATCGTCAGAGTCGGTTAATGTGGGAGACCGCGCTTGGTTTGACTGCAAGGTGAGATTGGATTCTTCGGAAGTCTCTTCATAGAATATCGTTTGAGCTTAACACTATGTGTCGTACAGGTGACAGGTGATCCGTCAGCTGTCATTATGTGGTCAAAGGAGGGATCTGAAGAATTACCAGAAAATTCCCAGGTGAGCAACATAGCATTTCTTCAAATTTGCACCATTAGTCAATTCACAAAAAAAAAACCTGTATCTGGAACGATGGTGCTTGCTCCCAGTAAGAATCCATATCTGCCAGGATCATTTCGGCAGCTCCTACCATAAAAGGTGTGTGAGCTTAATTTGGCTAAATTTTAAGGCGTTTCAAATGCAACATAAGATGATCCTTACTGGAGATCTCCAACAAAAATCATAGGTAGTACTGGAATTGCAGAAAAAATTGTAAATGCCATTGGAATCGGAGCCCAAGTCCGAGAGTTAATGAGTTAGCGACGAGAGAGGATCGCAGCTGCCTGGAGAATTGAAATTCTATCAGTCTTTTATTTTTTCGAAGAAAAATATTGGTTTCTTACATAATAACCCGGCATTTTTTGCTTTAGTTGTTTAGCTGTTTATCCGATGGTGTAGCTGTTTATCCGCTAGTGTAGCTGTCTG
>KN728147.1:0-16834 GCA_000816745.1 Ancylostoma duodenale | reverse complement strand
AACCTTACCGCTTATTGTCGCAGAGAAGATTCCAATGGGAGTGGCGCGGTAACGCAGCGTGCTTCTTGAGTTGGCGAAAAACTCACAGTCATCTAAATACGACCATTATATGAGCAATTTGGCCAAGAAGGTTAGGTGCTACCGCAACACGTAAGCATTATGAGTAGCACTTTACTGCCGATCTAAGTAATCTTGCGTATGAGACCGTTCTAAATTCCAAACTGGCAGTGATACTTATCGCCACGTTGGCTCACGTTCAGCACTATAAAAATACGATTCAGCATCGAATCAGCGACTGGTTTTACACCTACGCTCAGTACTTTGATTCACCACTGTGTTTGGAATGGATGACACTTCGTCTACTATAAAAAGATGAACGCACTCTAGGACATCAAAGCTTAATTACTGGGAGTAAGCATAAATCCTTGCGGTTTTTATTTCTGATTTTCCACATGCTTGCCATTCCGCACCATCCCCAGGCGCTTCTTTCGGCTGTAGTTGTTTTTTAAGCTGTCCCTAATTTTAATAATAAACCAGCCAATAATATTCTTGCTATTGTAGGTGCTTCAACATGAGCTTTTTAATGTCATTGATTTCGTTCATGTTTCACGTGAAAAGAGGGAAGTGACAAGTCGAGAAGCAACAGCATTACCTTTCCGGGTTCAGTCTGGAGGCGTGAGGTCGATGAAATATAAACGCAAAAGAACAAGCTCAATTGAGTTTTTGAAGGGTCGCTCTAATGGAATCGGCAGTGCGGGGCATGACGTTATCATCGGATAAGATGACCTAGTCCTGGAAACTGGGCTCTTTTTGCTGAATAGATCGCTTAAATGGTAAATCCGAGCTGCACGATGCTGGTTTAGGCTGTTTCCTCGTTCCTTTTGAGCGATTCTTGGGCCTTCGCAATTGTTGGATGGTCATATGGAGCGGTAGGCGTCTTCAATACCGTATTTGTAATTATGTGAAAGCATCCAAATATACTGCTACACAGCAGTATGTGTTTCAAAAAATGATGATCCACGAAAAAAAATAACTCCATAAACCTTTTTCTTCCTTTCTTCCTTCTTTTTTTCTCTCTCTCTCTCTTTCTCCTCTTCACTTCCTCTTTCTCTTCACCAGCCGGTGAGACTGGGAACAGAAATGATTGATTCGTTCCTTAGCTATAAATGGGATAATTTTTGTCATATGTGGGTTGTCAAAGCATCATTCAGGCATTTATATTTTGCATCGTATCATATTTGAATATTTCAGCTGTGTGCTACTTCCTTTTCAATCCATCCGCCATCCGCATCCTATTTCCTCTATTTTTGGTTCTATCCACGTCTTCTATTTTATCTTATTTGTATAATAAATCAGTCCTATGTGGAATTGCTCTTTTATTCAAATTTCGAGTCTTTTGGTCTCCATCCAAACGTTGAAGAAAACCATGCTCCTCTTTCTTTAATGGTTCAAATAGCTCAGTATTTTCCCTTCTCTGAGCTCCATCATTTATATGTATTTCTTTGGTTGTTCAAGTGAAGAGTCTTCAGTTTCTTTATTTGCGTTAGCTTTCGGCGATAACGCCGTCTTCAGACCTTAATATCTACGATCATTTGCAACCTCATCACAATCATGCAAACATTAACGCAACAACACTAACAATACCAATGGCAGGGCAGAGTTTAAGTCCTGGGACTTCGAGCCGAACGGTATTCGTTTACCTACACATCGATCACTTAGACATACTATGAACACAGACTAACACGTAAAGCAGACCTCACCCCTACGATGTCAACTATAGAATGAGACTAGCACGGAGCGACCAGAGACAGGAGGGCCTTTTATACTTCAAATCACGCGATTAGTTGCAGCACCTCCTTTAGTTCTTCCTTGTTATTAATTTCTGGGCTGTGTCTCTTTATTTCGACTGCCTCCATGATCTTCCTTTCCAAGGTTCGCGTCAAGTGCCGATGAAGAACGGCAACTTTTAACTTGGGAACGCGTTCATTGGTGTGTCTCAAGGTACGGTGCCTTTAGAAACTTTCTGATGGATAGGAGGACGGGTTCGCTAGTGCTCTACGGTGCAGCCTTCTTCGTAGTGGTCTCATTGTTTCACCCACATATTTCTCCCCACATCAAATAGCTCTTAACAGCACCTCGTTCCTAGAAGAGCAAGCCATGTGGGATTTCAAAAAGCACTGTTGGCGCTCCTGCTATTATATTTTAGGGAAGTTGGTTGCATACAAAGACACAGAGTTATTGGCTTTATTACCGGATATTGAGTACCTCAAAAGGGCGAAGTTGTCGTGGGGCATCACGCACTGCCCCTTCTCCGTCGAACTCTATACGAAAAAAGCATCCTATAATCTAAGGCAAAACTCCAGAGCGACTTCCTCTTGGGCGGCTCATGCATGGCCTCTATTTATCGTATTCCAAGAACGACGTTCCTAGGTTTATAATAAAATCACGCTTGTAAAGCAAAGTGTGGCGTACTACTTCTAACTGTATTCTGATAGAATCACGGATTCGTTTACAGAATCGATCAAGGCCTGGGATACTCTCCCACCTGGTAACCGAACTCTTGCTTGAGCTCTGAGCCACTTCCGAGGAAATAGTTGCTGAATACCAGTGCTTTCCGATCTCTATAGCCAAGACCATTCACTCTACCAAACACTTCATCCCTAGAATTTGTTATGTGTTCCACTTATGGTGGGGAAATAAACAACCTTGAAAGTCACCCCAGCAGTTATTAATAAGTAAGTAGTGCGGATAATTCAATATTCAACTCTTTGTTCTTGTTTCTCCGGATATTTTGTTGTGGTCTCACTTAAGCGGGGGAGATTTTGGATCACTTCTTCGTTGACTTCTTAGATATTTATGAATAGGTGGCGAAGTTTGGCTCTTTTCCCTGGAATATTCAGTCGTCTGCTTGCGCAGCTGAGTGTTGTTCACAGTCGCCGAATGTCCGCACTCGCTGGCTGCACTAGGGTCATTAGTTCTCAACGAGCGTTCGTAGTCCTAATTGAACTCACGCTGTTACGACTATTAGCTTAGTGCGAACCACACGGTGAGGATTTGCACGCACCTGATGATTAAGTGCGTGAGCAGGCTCTTGAGTTAGGTGAGAGAGCGTCCGGATGAGCTGTAAATGAGAAGATTTAATACCCCTGACGCAAATGACGATGTTGGAGGAAGTCCACAGGAAACCTCAGGTGACCCATTTTCCGGCATGGCGTAGAATCTGTCGTATTTTAAGGATGAGTCCTAGCTGGTGACAACATCGCACTGCCAAATGTGCCGCTCATCATTCTCATTAGCTTCATCCACATCACACAATACCAGTCCAGAATAGGTGCATAACAATCCTTCGCTCAATTTTAAATCCGTATAATCGGCAGCACTACACTTCAACACCACATATTCAATGCAATCGTTTTGTACCAGTTTGTCCTTTGAATTTCGTGTGCACGGCTATGGCTTCGGATTTTATCTCTCTTCTGCTGAAATAATTCTCTCCCCTTTTCTTCTTCTTCTTTTTCATCCCATTTCCAAAATGGTTAGATAGATAGAAGCTGATGAATGCAACATTTTCTTTATCTTTTTACCCGGTAAAAATTCAGAGAGCTGCTAATACGAAATGAAAGAAAAAGAAACATTTTACTTTGCAACTTTTAAGATTCCTAAACGTTTGGGCTCCGAGAACTGGAAAATTACTTTAGAGTTAGCAGAATGGCCATTCGTGGCCTTACATTAAATAGCAGGCATATATTATATAAACCACTCATTTGGCCACTGAATAACGTTCACCCAAGCCCCGCCCCTTTAGCCCCGTTTGGCCGGTGGCCACTCGTGCCGGCATCAGGCATGTGGATGGATGTACACATTACTGGATAGAAGAGTGGATAAATTTAAAGTGCTTTGAACATACTTCATTTAGAAACTGTTATGAATATATTTTAGTTTTCGTTTCGTGCACTATCCTTATACGAAAACTGAAATTCAAAGAAAAAAAATAAAACCGATGGGTACGTATACATACCCGCCGCTTTTTTCCTCCCACGGCTAAACATACTGGCCATAAGTTTCAAGCCTGATGTCTGCCCACTGCACGCTCCGGCGTCACACTTCTTTTTCTGGCAGAAATTCCCAACGAAATCATCGTTGGCCGCATTCCCATGACTTCGCACACTTTATTTAATTTTCGAAAGTCTCTAGTCATAACCCACCACATCTTTTGAAGTGCTCGAACAGTGTTTTTCTCCAAGTAACACATGTAACATGCCATTTCCTGGAAGTTTTTCGCACGTTTGTTGAGCTCCTAAATGATTGGCTCCAGTTTTCCGCGAACCGCTAAGTGATGGTGGATTTTCCATGAAAACGCCCTATTTAATTGTAGTCCATTTCCTGACGCAGCTGAAACAGGGTTAGTCTTACTTGCACTTTAAGTTGATATCAGGAAATGCCCAAACCAATTACCGCTGGCTACTTTAATGTGTCGTTCCGGAGAATTCGTCGAAAACATTCAAATCTCAGGAATGGATCTAGATTTTTTCAATTGCTCTCTAATCCCCAGTGACTCTCACCCTCGCTTGCTGATGAAAAAACGCTCGCGTTTTCGTTCATTAGCGTTTTTCATCAGCGAGAGAGGAGAAATCACTTTGTTTTTGTCTGCCTGAGAGTCACCCCAGATGTGTTTTCTCACAGATATCTTCCTTAAAAATGCACCTTACAGCAGAGATGGAAGTGCTCAATTCCTTGACATCAAGTTCTGAGAGAAGTTACTGTATATTAGTAGGATTGCTGATGGAGATGGTTTAGGTAAATTTCAAAGGAAGATCAGTATTCAATTAATGAAGCTTGGCTCAACCCCGCGGAAAGAGCAGCGGAGGCAAAAATAGCTGCGGAACTCTCGGGAACATGAGTGTTTTGACATTCACAGATGTCGGCATAAGAACCTTCAAGTTGGTTTATTTACAAATTCTTCAAAGACAACATCCGCCAAAAACTTCCACTTCTTTTCAAAGTGTGAAAGCTGACATACGGTGAGTGTCGGTGGCGTTGCGTTTTTTGCAAGCTCTAGGAACACGCGACGCAACCGCGCTGCTCCTGCCAGAATCCCCTCCGCGACTGCAAACTATAGAATACTTTTGAAAGTTAGTGCGTTTGTTTGGTAGTTAACATGAAATATGATGAAAAACCATCAAGAAAACCCTGATATGCCAATACCATGCCGATTCCAGCGCGAGCGGAGCGTGAGCGCCGCGTTTTTTTTTCCTCATACGCGAAAACCCACCACCGTCGACGCTCACTGTATACCGTTCGTGCTCACATGTGTAGTCGGAATTGTGGAGAACAGCTTCAATACCTAACAATCAGGCAAAATCATCAACACGAATAGTTCTAGGTGAGTGGATGGGGGAGAGGGAGGAGTCGCTGTTAAGTCATTGAAAACCGCGCACTCTTGTGCATGTCCTCTCAGTGTCGACCTCCTTTTCATCCGTGTGATTCTATAAATAGATGTATTAATATTGGTTGTAAGGCCACGTAAACCCACTAACGTTGTTGGGTGAATCTCTAAGGAAGCCAATGAGGATAATACAGTGCGTTTCATAATTATAAGAACACCATCAACTTCCGCGTTTCCAGGGAAAGCTGTCAACGAGCGATTTTCCTGTCATAACTGCTAGATCTACCACCTCAAGATACTATTTCAGCCAGAATTTGAGAACCATATCTCAACCGCTAGCTTTTCTACAAAATTTAGAATGTTTTCACACTGTTTCATATTATAAGAACACTTCGAGAAATGAAACATTTTACTAGAACAAAAGCGAACTTTGTCTACTGATAGGTTTCCAAAGGTAAGAACGCATATACGTCGTTGGACATGTCATGTGGTCGCCTACCCTCCTCCGAAGAAAAGGTTCAGATCCAGGCTCTCCGCCTTGCAGGCCGTAGCAACTGCGCGGAATTGCTAAGCAGTTGGGACGATCTGTCTGCTCGATCCACGGATGCCTGCGACGCACCGATTTCTACAAACGCAATCCGAGCTGCTACCGCCCTCGCAAGGTGTCTGCTCACGATGAGCGAAGGATTTTAAGAGTTGCGTCGAACAGCACGTCATCAATAAATGGGATCCGCTCGGATTTGCAGCCCTTTTTGTCCAATACGACAGTCTGGAGAGTGTTGAAAAGAAGCAGTACGATTGTTAGAGAAAAAATGAAGAAAGTGCCGAAGGTTACTGAGCAGCACAAGGCTGCACGAATTGTGCTTGCGCAGCAAAACATAACGACAGACTGGTCAATGGTAATGGTGGTGCCCATATGTAGACTGTAGTAAAGAAAACTTATTTAGGTTGTCTTTTCGGACGAAAAAAAAGTTTAATCTGGACCGTCCTGATGGATATAATTTTTACTGGCGCGATCTCCGCCAGGGTCACATCTACTTTAGTCGCCGAAACTTTGGAGGTGGGAGTGTTATGATATGAGGAGCGTTCTCCAGCGGCTGCAAGCTAGAACTTGCGTTTGTATCGTGCAGAATGGACTCCGAAAAGTATCAGGCGACCATCAGAGAACACTTTCTACCTTTTTTGAACGGACGACGTCGACAAAGCATGTGTTTTAGCAAGATAATGCTGCGGCGCATGTGATCCATTCAACGTTTATATGACTAAAATCAAATAACATTAAGGTCCTGCTCTGGCCAACCTTGTACTCCAGACTTATAACCGATAAAAAACGTTTGGGGAATCATCGTTGGAAAGATCTACGCAAATAACCTGCAATATAACAATGTCGAGCACTTGAAAAGTGCCATCCTACAGGTATGGGAGGATATCGACGCTGCGACGCTTGTAAACCTCGCTGTCAGTATGCTTCGACGACTACTTGAAGTAGTTACGAAACCTGGAGGGCCCATAGATTATTGATTTGACGTGCCTTTCATTTTTCACCGCCGAAAGGTTTGATTTCTTAGAGTGTTCTTATAATATGAAACGGTATGTAAACATTCTAAATTTTGTAGAAAAATTAGCGTTCGAGATGTAATTCTCAAATTTTGGCTGGGATAGTTTTTTGAGGTGGTGGATCTAGCAGTTATGACAAGAAAATTCCTCGTCGACTGCTTTTCCTGAAAACGCAGAATTTAGGGGTGTTCTTATAATTATGAAACGCACTGTAGAAGGGGTGACTCGAGTTACGCGAATTCAGCAAGAGGAGCGGTCTTTGCCTTTCATGGAATGGGAAGAACGATAAACAACTGAGGTCAAAACGCTCTTTTCCGCCTTATTTGCACGTTGTAAGCAGAAACGAAGTTGTGTACTTTAATCGAGCCGACTTCCTTGTATTCAAATGGATTGCAACGCACTACAATATGTAAATGCCACTCTCCTCAGCAACCGCTGTAATTCTTGCAATTGTAGCGACCTTATGGTCTTTGCTTCGTCCGCCTCCACGTACAATTGCATTACCAATGCTAGGAACTGCGAAGTTCTGCAGGTCACGCGTATATCGCTGAAATTCTGAATAACTCTCTCAAAAGCGTAGGTATATTCCGAGAAGTTGTGGGCGTACTCATGTTAAAGTGTCCCTCCTCTATTGAGAAAGCGTTCCTTCAACTTTTCACCTGTCGGCTACACTCCAAGACTATTCCGAATTACTTTTGCTTCTACCCGTATTCAAAGTGCTGGTGAGGAACGGTCTCATTTTACTCCTTAGAACCTTCATACTACTTCGAAAGAGTCCTTTCTAATTCAATCCTTACCAAATTAGCAGTAGAGGTGAAGGGATGGGAGGAGCACCTGTCGGCTACACTTCCAAGACAGGCCGAATTTTTGAAACTAGTTTATGAAATAGGTGATAATATGTATTGTACGAACATTGCTGTTCATTTTTATCATTATTTTTGAAATAATTATCATTAATTATTTGACACTAAAGTTAATATTTTTTAATAATTTTATTGTTCCATCTAGGTCCAAAGAGTGGCGGAGTTGCCATATTTCTTTCCCACACCACCTCCCCACCCCATCTTACTAGCAACTCCTGCGTCCGGCGCCACCAATTAGGTGTACATTGGACCGAATAAAAATCGAATAATTTCGTTACTTTATTTACCAGTTCAGGAAACAATTTAAATGACCAGGTATTCGAGAATGAGAAAGCCCTAAAGCTCTTCTTCTGCCTCATTCACCACTAAATTGGTCTCTCATGGTGGAATATTTGAGTATTCCATTTATACGAAGTCTAATATTTCTGCTTTCGAATATCGAATATTTCGAATAAATGGAAAATTCAAATATTTCAACATTGGAGGCCAATATGATGTTGTACGGAAGAGAAGAAAGGCTTCTGATATCGAATATCTAGATGTTTAAATTGTTTCCTGAGTTGGTAACTGAAGTAACAAAATTTTTCATTTTTATTCGGTCCTGTGTATACAGTTAGGCATTGATGAACATTCTGAGGGTGATGTCAGCTGGTATTCATTTCTACTTACCCTGCTCCTTGCTCTTAACCACATGTTATTTCTTGGCATCCCGATCCAGAAAGCCCGTATTCGCTAAAAGACACCAGAAACAAATCTTCTCCTTGAGAATCTGCCAGAAAACGTGAAAGATGTGCGTCAGTGCAAACGCCGCTGTTATTCCATGTCGCTGCAAACTGGACTGCATAATGAGCATTACGCATGCAATCTGTGCACTTCCTCTTGATTCGACGGTGGATACTGTATCATTTGTACTGTATGGACGACGCGGTAATGTATGTGTTTGATTGGCTTCCATCTTGTAACCATGAGTTCCTCATATTCAGTATTTATAAAGTACAGTAAAGAAAAAAAGTGGTAACGGCTCCACCACCAGGCTCGAGCCCTTGGGCCGCATGCACCATTGAGATTACCCAGGGTAAGCGCGTTAGTACCACACAAAGTTAACTCTTGTTGACGCGGACGTTAAAACGGTTACCCTGGGCAATCTCACTAATACATGCAGGCCCTTATTTTTCCGCATTTATCGCCACAAGCATCTACTATTCAACAACCCCTGCCATCCCCTGCGGCCAATCCATGCACTTTGCCTGACCTTGCTTGGCTATCGGCAATTTGATGCTCCCAACCTCTTGCATAATCAGCGCCCTGATCTCGCAATTTCTTCCTCTCCAGAAGTTTTCTTGGTTGCAGCTATGTGGGTCTCCATTAAGTATTGGAAGAGTCAATAAACGGAAATGAGTTTTCTTTTGTGACTGCATAGCTCACCATTATGCATGTGGCATTGCATAGCTGCACTCAGATCCAAGAAAAATGAAACAGCAAGTGGAATCTGGATCTGCGTAGCTGCACGCTAACTGCCTAAGTGCGTTATAGGAACAGATTTCATGTAGTGGTACTATTAAAAAGGTCATTACTATAATATAATAAACCACAGAATATAAGGCGAGTGTATAATAAGAAATTGGATATGAGGTAAGAAGGTATATTACTATAACGTAAGGTTGATAGGTAAGGTTACCATATGGTAAAGTAAATTCTATGTCTGGAATGGCTACTTTGAAGATCATATTTCGTCAAAACAGCATGCACCGCCATCAAATACAAATAAATACAAATAAATGCAGACAAATAATAGTATAAGGTTTATAGATGGATTCTATGTTTCGGACCCGGCAGCATAGTTGGGATTACCCATGGTGAACGACGTGCTCAAATTTACCTTATCCCTTACCTGGCACTCTCCAATATATACGCTTACCCGTACTTGCCGTTGTCTCTGCTCAGCTGCTACCCGCGGGTATGAGATTACTCATTCTTCCAACAACCGCATCCTGCCCAGATTGAACGGTCATTCTTTCATTATGGATAGTTAACTGTATAAATTTCGCCCAGAAAGGATGAAGCACAGAGGTACAAAGTGGTTAGAACATAGAGTTCACTCTGCAGCTGTATGTGGATTTATGACCCTCTAATATTCTGGATGGAACCAGAAAGCGTGGCGCTACTCATTTTTTTGGACTTCACTTGTGTTCGCTCAAAACCCTGTGCCCAAATGTATCATCATGATGATTGGTAATCTCATAGGGCATAAGTATGCTTACCCATGGGTGTCAGCCTTGGGTATAGACAACGTCAAGTGTGGGTAAACATGTTGGGATAGGAACTGCATGCATCATCGGCTTCATCTAGGGCGAACGCGTTGCGTCTTAACAATCAGTAAGTTTATGGGGTGTGAGTGCTTTCACCCTGGGTAGTCTAAATGATGCATTAAGCCTATAAGATAGCTTATGGGTGTCGCCTGAAAGTTAAGTCTAAGTACGTTAACAGGTTCACCATGGGTAATCTCAGTGATGATCCCGCGTACTCCGAGACTTCCTGGTCCATGTCTGCTTAGTCAACTCCAACGTGTCACTCACTTCCGCCTGAGGTCAAACCGCTTGACGTTCTTTCGCTCTAATCCACCTTAATTCGATTCGTTACCCTAACCTAAGTTGTTTTATACGTGGTTAGCAATCTCTCCAGCTGTTAGCCTATCTCGCCAGTTTCCCGGCCGTTACTCGTAGCAGTTCTCAGTACCAGTTCGTACTCGACTATAATTCAGTTTCGTCTCGTCGCGTGCCGTACTACAGGTACAAGTGGATTTTGGAGAAGAAGCCACTTCCGAGATGCTGCGCAGCCGTCAGATTCGGCTCGCAGCATCACACGGCTTAGGTCAACTGCTCTCAGAATTTCGTGCACTTTTATAGCGAAAAAAGTTCATTTACATGTGGTTGACGTCTTGCGCACAGGTCTTGAATTTGCAGAGATGCGAAATGCCATGTGCTCGCTGCCATTTTGAATATTCATTGTGTTTGTCTTGCGTCTTTCCTTGTTGAACATTTGGTCCTGGGCCGCTCTCGTCGCCTACGTGGGCTGGGCAGCTGGTTTTATAGAGGGGCAAGAGTGCATGTAAAGCTTTTGTTCTTTTGTTTCAGAGACTGGTTGCAATGGCTAGACGATGAGTGGTCTCATAAAAGCCACGGAGCTGTAAAGACATTCAGGCAACGCTAATGAGTAATGTCACCTTCTGTCTAAGTTACGAGGTGATTACTGGTACGTGGAATGAGCCATGGCGATAAAACGAAAGAGAGTTTTCGTTGAGACCTAGGCCTGTATGCACCACTGAGATTACGAAGGGTAAATGTCTGGACGCCCACACTAACAATGGATAAATTTGTGTTGCATTAGCACGCTTACCCTCAGTAATCCCAATGATGCATGTGCACCACTTCCTATGAACTGTTTTTCCCAGAATTTTTCTGCATCTCTTACTTCACATAGCATTTCTTTCCCAGAACATTGTTGCACTTCCGAAAGTACTTTCAAGTATGATTTCTGGCACCTATAGGACAATTTACTCTAGATGCGTGCGTTCGGCGTGCGTGCATCCAAAGCATAAGATCAGTCGCAGCCCTGATGCAACTCAAAAGCACGCGTTTGCTGCCTGGGAACGACCGTGCGGCACTTTTATTCAGGGTATGTCTGCAGCGCTGATCGGTCTTCATGGGGAATCCTTCGCAAGAACGCGTGCGTCTGACGCACGACTGACGCCACGCATTACGTATAATTTATCCTTTTCTGTGATAGTCGCATCGCTCCGCAGCCGTCAGGAATATGTAGTGTAACTGTAGCCTCCTGATAAGAATAGCAATTTTCTTGAATGAGGTATGCGAATGAGCTGTTGCAGCTCTAGCATTAGTATCTGAGACAACTCGTGTCGGAGAACAAAACTGCTGAAATTATAATACATGCCCCTATATTAGCCGCAGCTGCAAAAACAACAGATCTTTGACTGCCGAAGCTCTACTCGAGTCGCTGTGAATGTCTGACTGAGTGAGCATGTACATTTTCGTCCTCACATCTTTTCCTAATCAATAGAAGGAAGTTCCTCAACCTGGACAGATTTTCCTCATCTACCTATTACTACATTGCCGTATTACATATTAAGCATGATGAGTACAATTTCGGCATTAGTTGTGTGCGTATCGATCACATTGTCGGCTGAGATGGGTACTGACAAGCTTGTGGTGTTTCTTTTTTTGGTTATTTGCTATGTGAATGATTCTTGTAAGAGGATGAGGCGTTTAGGAGGGTAGACCGCTTGTAATATTGACTTATTTGAGCTCTGACGAATCTCCGGGAGTCACAACACTGGTTCTGGTACCTATTGACTGTGGCCGGTCCGGCATTGGCGCGTGCGCCGGTGTCGTCGCGAACCAATCGATACGTACCAAAACCATTGTCGCCACGCCTGCAACGACAGCAACCGCTATACTTCTCGAAGAGTATAGCAGCAGCATCACATTAGAAAAACGCCTACCATTGGAAAGATGCAGTAGCTGCATTTGCTGCAGCTGACGTTTACACTTTAGTAGTGCAGTTCTAGAGTACTTGAGAGGCACAGGTGTAATGTAATGGAGGAACGCAGGTGGTTCTGCTTTCACTCTTTTTGAAAATTGTTGTGGGTGGGTTTGAACGAAGATGGAGTGAAGGGGGATATATACCCTTTTATTTACTCCAGAAAATGGACTTTTATTATTTTCTTTTGTGGAATTAGCATTTAGGGGCTTCTATTGACGAAATGACTTGTGACATTTTGCCTTACAGTCGTCTTTTCGCAAAAGGTAAATTGCCCTCTATGTATAAAGATTACTGCAAGAGAAACAATGCCGAAAGTGGGATTAAATGCAAGTACTTTGGCACTCCACCTGACGAACTGTTTACAGCCAGATTAGATCATCTCTAATGGCTTTCGCTCTCTCATGACCTTCACGTACCAATCTGCCCTTTATGTATTGCAAATGATCCCGAAATGGCAGTCGAGTCCTAAGCTGCAGAACTTAAAATACACTTGAATATGTAAAGGTCCATCATATATATTTTTCATGGACTTAGACTTTCACCCTCCAGCGCTACCGTGCGAAGCGAGAGCAAAGGTTCGGAGAAAACAATCCAAGGATTTGAAAGGGCGTATTAGTGTGAAACCCAAACGCTAAGAAGCTTATGTTTTTCGAACTAGTTCAGGTTTCACGTAGATATGGGTTTCACAAGGAGATGGAAAAAATTGGGCTACGCTCTTCAAACTGGCCAGGAATCATGATTTGTCATAGCGCTCAGGAGAGTGTCGTGAGTAGCGCAGTGGTAAGAAGACATCTGTTGCTCGCACGATCGATGGGTCGACCCCGGCCAGGTAAGCCATCCACCTCTCCGAAGCCTAAAAATTGGTACCGGGGGAGTCTAGGAAGAACGAGCGTTGTCCTAACACTTTGGGTGCCCTTGTAAGTCACCATATAGGACACATACCCCATTCAAACGCTTCTGTAAATCTAAGATAAAGTTGGATGTGCGGTGATTGATTAAGGTGGATCATTTTCTCTTGATAGTCTTTTTCAAAAGTAAGTATTCGAATATCTCTGTGTGTACTTGAGAGGCATGCACTAAACAGCAGGCAACCGAACCCTGTCTTGTCCACCTCATGCTCAACAAGCTGTCTTCCCTCTGATTTTTTCTCGACTACCTTCCCCCGGCACACTATAGCCGTTGCCAGTTTTTGAATCAATCTGAGGAGTGTAGTGGCAAAAATAACCCAACAACTGCCGCAGGGGTATGGAACCTTGTTGCTTAGATATTCGAATGCATGCACCATGGAGTACAACAATGTTCTTGACGTTGTAACTGCTCAGGTTACAGCAATAGTTTGCTCGTAACTTGATCGGTTACAACACACTGGAGCTTCTTTTTATATAAGATTTTTCTGCCGCTTTGTTCTTCCTTTGCCTCCTACTTTTTCGTTCTGGGGCACATCTGTCAATCTTGCACTGTTTCGACTTTCACCAGATGAGTCACTAAATTCTGAGTAATTTATACGTTTCTCAAGACAGATAGATTCTTAGAGCATCCGCACCGTAAATTCGTACGAATATATCACCGTGGCAACGCTTGACCCACGACAGTGCGTCTGAATGGGCACGGCAACGTTTTGAAGGCAAACTATGAAGGCATTGAGGAAGAAAAAACAGCCAGAATTTCATTATAAAAGTCTGTGACCTCATTTTGAGCGTTGAAATACTAGTGACTGTCGAAGTATCCTTCCCACCCCTTTGAAGCTGCACATCTATGCAGGGAATTTTTTGAGCGCTCAGTTCTGGATTTAGATTCTTTAGACTTTTTAAGAGTTTTTGCCTTTTTTTCGAGACTCTTCACATGCGAGGAGACACGTTGACTTTCTATTGGGATAGTAGGGTGAGGTGCACAGCGAAGGTTAGGACAAGCAGCGCTCGTCCTGTTTTTTTTTCATAAATTGAGCGCAATATGTGCAATTGCATTGCTCTAGTGAAGGAATCTTTCATTTGTTCCTCATAACTTGAAAATTTTTCGCAGTAATTTGGAAACAATCTCAGAACTTCTAGATAAGAACTATAGTTGACACTCTATGCCGAGAAAACAAATTCCGACTGAAAATAACAAAAATCATGGGGGGATTCTTCAGAAAAAAAAACAACAGAAAACTTCACGTTGGCCGAGAACAGCGTCTCAGAGTAGCGCTAGCTAGGGAGCTTTTGCAGATGGGTCTCCAGGGCCCAGATGCATCATCCGGAGGATGGGTAATCTCATGTCCATGTATATGATTACCATCTAGGTGTAGACAGTATGCTGTACGGCTAAGCTTGTTTATAAGTTCCAAGTAGGGGCTATATTCGGGTACGTTAACACATTGACTATAAACACTCTCGATGATGCACCAGAGCCCAGATTTATCCAGAGTGCGATCTCAAATGATTGGCCACCCAGAGGACAATTTCAGCCACATTTGGGTTCCTACACCCTAGTTAAGGTTTTACTATGAACCACAACGGAAGCTCTACCAGGACAGAGGACGCCGGCGGGCAACTACTCTGCTTTACTTTTAATTTTCTCCATCAGGATCTAACCAATTAGGACCAGATAATGCACGGGATATATTAGAATTTGAAAATTCGATTCCTTTTGAGTCAGAAATTCGGATTCCGAAGAGGAGGGGAAATCACACCCCTTGGGAAGTACTAACATGAAAGGGCTTTATTTTTTCTAACAATAGACTTTTTTGGATTGGGTCATGGATCAATAATTGAATAAATTAAGTCACTCAGTTTTTCTATTCACTTTTTCTTCTAAGTGCAATAACCCCACTGTTTTACGGTACTACGAGGCAATCGCATTAATAAACTTTAATGTCTGCACTTTCTCCGGCCCCGCCCCCGGCGCGTTCCAGTCCGAGTGACCGCCACATCCAGCAGGCTTAGTGCTCTTCTGGCCCCGCCCATGGACGGTGTGCTTTTCGGGCTTTTTTTCAGAAGTGTCCCTCTCATCTCTAGCAAGATAGCCAGCTTCTCCAAACTGCCAATTGTCTACCTTTCTTTATGCAAAAACTAGCGCTTCGAAACCGTAGTAGGTGTTCACACACCAAGAAGCTCCTCTTCGAAAACACCCCTCTTATTCATCTTTGGTGTGGTCAGGCGTTAACGACGGAGAACAAAGGGTGTCGTTTGAAGGAGAATCATTCGTCGCAAAACAGATTTTGAAAACTTTGGATCACTACTCACGAGCTCCATGATCGTGAGACTTCCTGGTTGCCAATTCGCCTTCTTTTTATGGATCTGAAATATTTGTAGCTACCGTACATTGAGGAACAATTTTTTTGCAAACAACTCTGCGCGCTAACTATGTACGGTCTTGCACTTCCTGTTTATCCAAGGGTCACATAATGGCCGCTACGCTTTTATGGCTAATTCGTTAAATTACAGCGGCAAACACTGGTGGTGGATTCGGTTCTGCGGCTTGCAGACGAGAAGGTGCCTAGCGAGTATGAATACATTTTGCTAAATAGTTCTCTGCATGATAATGATGTTCCCTTGCGACACCAGCAAGCTTCACAGGTCAAAATGTAGCCGGCCGGAGGTAAGTCGGCTGTGCTGCTTCATTTATTCGTTGTCTCGTTTTCTCATCAAAGTCCATAGATATTCCTCATTCCGAGAGGTGGTTGAAAAGTCTTTGTTATAATCACAAAATAGTTGCTGTTTTCTCAATACTTTTATGTCACTGCAGTGTCAACTAATCCATATTAGGCGACCAGAAATAAAAAGGAAAAGAAATGAAATAAAATATAAAAGCTCACCATTGTTTCATCTGTAGCGGTCTCAGTTGCTTCTCAACGGCTGTTTGGTGAGGCGCTCTTGTTCCATGTCTGTTGGCTGTCCTCCTGTGCTATGTTTTGTATGTTCTAGGCTTGAATAAGCCGTTAATATGTCAAATGATAGCCAAAAAATTGCTCTAGACGTGGTGGTCGTGCAAGTCATGGTTTTTTAAAACTTCTATACCAACAAAGTCAAATCTATGCAGAACCCATGCACACTTATAGAAAACCCACGCATATTCAACCCATGCGTCTCGAAATACGATGCGAATCCGCAGCAAAACCTACAAAAAACCCACGATTCTCTCAATTTCATGCTGAACCCATGCATACCGATGTGAATCGCGGTTTCTAGGTTTTCCTCTAAGGAGAAGAAATATGTGATTCAAGACTGACCTCTGTTTCATTTCAGTTTTGGGTTATTCGGTGCGATTCTTTCAGTGCTAGTATGGAAAGCCTAAAAGCGATCGGACCAAGCGTATCCAGCCCCCATGGGATTGGGGTAGACATGAATCCGTTTGTTTTTGTTTTCGTCGTTATTCCAAAAAAATTTTTCACCCATTCTTCTACTTAGGAGCAAAGTGTGTGTTAGATGCATTAGAATTCATTCATTCATTCATTCATTCATTCATTCATTCATTCATTCATTCATTCATT
>KN728146.1:1974-14482 GCA_000816745.1 Ancylostoma duodenale | reverse complement strand
CGATTAGAAGCCGAAAATGTTGATATCTCGGAACCCATCATGAGGTGAGACACTGCCTTTAAGCCAAGACGGGCACTTGGGTTTGGTTATCCACCAGCTGGTGCTCGGCCAAAAATTAGATTACTTGGGCTCCCTTTAATAACTGATGATGCACTACATACATATAATGTAGAACCTCTTCCATTTCATTTGAACTGTAGAACAAGTTGTCCACGTCCATTTTTAAGTGGCACGTGTTTTTAGAATTCACGACTGAGGTTCAGAAAGTCTCGATGCTCAGAAAGATATCCTAAACTGCTTTCAATAATTTTTTCACGTATATCCAACCAAGGACTGGGTGAATTAATTAATCTGACTGGGTAGGCTCCTATCATGTTTTTTTTGGAACTAGATGTTGTTTCTAATGGTCAAGTTATTAGGTATTGTTCAGCTTTTTGTCTGTAGGTTTACATAACTATTTATTGGTGAATGGTGTCTCACGACTTGTGGTGGCGCACCTACGTGGTGTATTCAGTAAATAAATAAATAAAATATCCATAGAAATATTCTACTGAACTAATCTCAGTCATATTGATTCCAATGAAACGCTCGGGTTCTATGTACATTAAAACTAATATTGAAATGAAAATCAACTATTTGCACGGTGACAACTGAAATAGGAAACTCTCTCAGCCACTTCCCCCTATCGACTTTGGGCACCGGTACATTTGAAGACGGCCGGTCGTTCTTCTTCAAAATTGTTGTTCTCAAACAACTCGCTGTTATAAGAGGTAGTTTTTCCACGAATCCCTGGAAACATGTGCTTCTCGAGTAAACAACTAGATCAGAGAGCTCCCCGAGTTGCCGTCAAATGTTGGACGTCCAAGCGGCTGTTCCGAGATCGGATATCGCGAGGCGGCACACTTTTTTGCGGTGGATGGACGCGAGATCTATAGATTGCCCGCTGGCGAGTCGCGCTAATGACGGCACATCATGAGAAACGTTTGCCGCTTAATCTTTCCTGGTCGGAGGCGGCTGAAATGACTCTTTCTAGCTAAAGTCATGCGTGGTATGGATTGATTCTCGCTGCTCATTACTCACTTGCCACACACTTCAATATGTGGACTTTTCTTTTTTTTTCAGTGTTATGAGTCACTAAGGGAACATTTGTACTGCTACGAAAGCCATATGTTGGTTAGAAAAAGCTGGTGTGTATGAAATGAGCAAATTTGGTCTCCAACATTTATTCAGCCAAATACTAGTGTTGGTTAGTGCTTTCTGCTTATTCAGATCCATTGAAATTTAAATAAGATTTAGTATCTTTAGTGAGATTTACTTCATTATGTAGTTAATCAAGTTAGATTTAGTGGCTTTTTTCTGGAGGACTTTTTGGGCAAGTGCATAGTCAGTTTCAGTGACGAATTTCTTTTGAAATAGACTCTTAGTCCAAGTTTGATCGTGCTTTAGAAGCAGGAATCCAACTTCTGATTGGCACCTCAACTTTCAAAGTATCGGTTCAATCCTATCACACATGTCGAGGTTTACTGCTGCTTTATCCTCTTTCATCTGGAAAATCGACGAATGTTATGTACTTTTTGCAAAACAATCCTCGAAAAGCTCTTAACAGTAATGAGGGCTGTGCTGCAGCCCCGTTCCACCGCCCCTCAAATGCGTTTATTTTCTGGAGCGAGATCTGAGTCAATTCCTCATTGTAGCCGTTTCTGTATGTCCACAATAGTGTTGAACTTTATTTATCCAACAGATTATTGAACACCAAAAAGAGTATCTTCGCACATCGGTTGTATTGGGTTGGGCAATAAGTTCGTGCGGTTTTTTCAACTCAGTTTTTCACAAGGATTCGAACTGGTTCCGACAGCCTATCATAGGTCATCTTGTAGCCCTTGTTTTGCTTTTGCTCTTTTCGAATATTATAACCAATTTCCACATTTCCCACCACTTCTCATTTTCTCTCGCATGAAATGTGACCCTCCAACTTGACAAGAGCGAACTTCTCCGATACCTTAAACTGTTCCAGTATAATAATGGAATAAATACAGCTTTGGACATATTAACAGCGTATAACTGGAAGTCACTACTATTGAAAAGACAGCGCAGAAGTGGATGTCTGCTTCAGAGAGGTCGGGTTGGAGGAGGCACTTTGTTCTGTACGCACAGTTCGTAGAGCTATGAAACGATGTTTGCCTCAAACTGCTTTGCAAATGTGAACGCTCTCAAACCTTAAAAAAATCATTTTGTCAGACTCGACAAACACCCGAAAGTAGAAACCGGGTGTGATTTATCTTCCGATTAGTTTGTAGATCCGAAGCACTACATTTCATGTGAATTTATACTCAAATACAAATATTGGAGAAACAGGGTTCCTCTCTTCATCATTTAAAATCCCCTCAAATTTTGCCAAATCATGAATGTATGACTAAGCCGATGTACATCCAATTAGATAAACAAATAAATACATAAATAAATAAATGAATAAATGAACAAATAAATAAATAAATAAATAGGGCTTGAGCATCTGGTCTTTGGCAAACGTTTTACTCGATATTGAAGTGCCAACATCGGGTCAATTGACTAATTCAAGATTCCGTTCTTTTTCGATTATTTGATACCACGAAGACATATGGAGGTTTTTTCAATTCGCCATAATGTTCGACACTAACACTGACTCCAATTTCGAGAAATCTAAACTGTGTATTTTCCAATGTCGAATCGAGTCATTCGAATCAAACGTCTAGTCCTTAGCACTATGGCGGTATTAATGAATGCTCTGGGAAAGATCCTAAGCTTTCTGTTCACCCAATAGGGGGTAGTTCCTCCAGTAAATTGTGATGTATCTTGTCATATGTAACATTACCTGCCATACCTGACTGAGGCTTATATTATGGATGAAATTGATCTACGTCTGGCCGAAGGAGTCCCAGACTTTAGAATGGTTTGTAATTCATTAGCTTTCCGCAAACATCCATGAATCCTATCGCTGACATATCTGCTTTCGACTCCAAGTGAATGGGTAATCCTCATAGCCAAGCGACTATATAAACAAACAAATAAGTAATCAACTAAATAAATAAATAAATGAGGTGGCAGCTGTCCCGGTACAAATTCGCTACGCTAATCTCATTGTAGCCGATCACATTTTTTATTTTTCGCTGAACTCTGGTTTTTTTTTCGGTGCTTATTGTGGTGGCACACCTTATTGGTGCAGATTTAGTGCATGGTTTTGCCACTCTTGGGTTGTGATTGCAGGAATTCCTGGAAGTTCTGCACTAAAAGTTCTGTGTAAGCGCTCTGCTAGCAAGTGCGACACGGGGAGGGAGAGTGTAGTGCATGAGCATTCGCGCTGTGTTTGCTAAAGAAAGCACATGTTCCTGGCTCCGGCGACGCCTCCATGATGATTTCCTCGTCTAATTGACATAGTTTTTCCATTTCCTTGACTTCTCTGGTCCCGTCTCAATAAGTTCTCCCTTCAGTTGTCGTGCTTTCCTGACGATCTTCGTTAAGTTGCCCTGCTAACAAACCTAGGGCCTTTCACATTGATTGTTATGTCAATAAAATAGAAACCACACCTACATAATTCTGGCGCCGGCTGTTGACTTTCCCACCTACACACCAGCCCAATTCATACGATTCTTAGGTAACTAACTGCTATTTTCACTTCCGATTTCTCAGTGATACAGCAGTTGGCGCAAGAGATTACGATCCTCACGCTTCTAGGATCAAACTGCTTTTTCAGTTGGACTGCCTTTTTGCAAAGCTGAGAAAGAAACATAAATAGAAACTCACTCATTCCTCCTTCGTTTACTCACATATGCTTATGTGGTAGAGCGTCTGTGAAAACTGTGGCCTGTGAAAAATAAAATTTACGTCTAGAAAGATACTTATTTCTGCCCAGGCCATACCATCTGTAAGCAGGGGTGAATTCCCAGGGAAAAACTGCGTTGAGGCGGGAAGACTAAGCTAGCTTAATTCAGACTGCATTACTGCTCCTTTTAAAATAATTTCTCTTTCACATTTTCTCAGTTCTCAAATATCCAGCCCACAGACATTTTTAGCTACACATTACTTCTTTCCTGTAACACAAAGGTGAAGCGGGCTCCATCGAAATGCGTTTTCCTTCTCCTTCAACGACAACGTGCCTAGGTTAAACAGATGTCACTCCGTTCACCGTTGTTTTTATCGACGCACTACCAGAAAACAAGTAAACAGAATTAGGCTTGTTGTTTTGGTGACAGTTTCGTTTTGGCCTCTTCATGTCGTCCTACTGATTGATTTTCCTATGGTTTTTCCTGTTTATTGAACGAATTGCAAATGAAAAGAGCTCGTAGGATTCTTATAACAAAGAGTGGCTGCTTTGTTTCACAAGTTTGCGTTCTAACAGAACGTAGTTAGGTTTAAAAAAACGGCCTATGACATTCTCGTGGAATTGAAGGGTTTGAGATTGAAAAGTGGGATGCTATACAACAGAAAACACCCAAGGAAAGTCCAACAAGCTTGGCTGGAAAGTCTTCAGAAGTTGGATAGAGAAGGGTAGATCTTTCGGAACGCATTAAGTGGGAACAAAAGATCTGCTCTTTAAACATTTGATGGGTTTATGTACAACTTTTTAGTGCACTTTAATAATACGGTGGCTTCCTTTGAAAATAAAGTATAGTCCCAGTGTACAAATTAATACTTCTTCCAACTTCGAAGGATAAATCGCAGGGTAAAAAGGCCACACCCAATTCTGCCAGTTCACCCGATTTATCCCTCGTATCTAACTTCTTGGATACGGGCCCAGGATGCGATTAACTGAATGTCGCTCGTGCTAAGCAATTTTTCGGGTGGGATACATCTCGCTCGTTGTCCGCCTGCTATTTTTATTTATCGAATTATTATTAGTTAATAACATGCCGAGGGTATACGTATGAGGCCATTCAATACGCGCAGCTAACTCAATTTCCATTATGGGGCTTAAGCACTACACATATCCCAGCCATATCGATGTAGTAGTAAAAACTCTTGCTTCTAACCAACGTTTCTATGTAGATACTTTATTCATTAAGATACATTTAAAGGTGCACGAAAGAAGGATCAGAAAAAAATTTCAAAAGACCAGAACGAAGCCACAGCATCTTAACTGTCTGGAATTTGGACAAAGGTGCCAATTAGAATCTCACTCTTCCATCAATTAGTGCCAGTTATATAAAAAATCTTCACTCGAAGCAGCTCATAGGGATATTACCGGCTCTCCTGACATTTTTTGGGGCCAGGATGCATCACTGAGATTACCCAGGGTGGAAGTGTTGACGCCCGTTCCAACGAAGGGTAAATTTGTGAGGTGTTAACGCGTTTACCTTAGGTAGTCCCAATGTCACACACCGCCATTGAACAGTTCCGTTTTTGGTTGTGTTCTCAGGATGATCCTGATTCCTACGTTGTGCATTCGTAAGGTCCGCTTCGCAACCGTGAACTAGTGAGTTCTGCACCGGTTCTAACGCGTTCTGACACGTACAATGTGTGTCCGTTGCACCTTCTGCTGCTCTGCCTCCATTCCAACCAGTTGAAACCAGCATCAAACGTGTCAAGACGTGTCAAAACAATAGTGAGACGTCGCCGATGTGGCGTCACTTCGTCGCTGCGAAGCGGTGAATGCTCACGTGTGAATCAGGATGACCGCGGCTGTTCTCCCATATGCATCTTCAGTCACTCAACTTCTCTATATCATTCGTCTTTCTGTCATTTTCATGTGCACATCGCAGTTTTGTTAAATTGTTAGCTTTTACCAACATTCTCCCAGTTTTGATGAACTTTCTTTGTACCGCTATGCGTCTGTAGCACAGCAAAACTTTCCTACTTCTGTGGAATTTGTGCCAAGGCAGTGAAAAGGCTATTGTAAGGTACTACTGCTGAAAAAACCGTGACAAGTTCTTTATTTGTTGTGGAAACGGAGAGATTACATTCTCATTTTGGAGACCACTAGTTGGATGGGTTGGAAGTTTGGCGTGCCTGTTGCCCAAGAAGATCTCTTGCTCTGAGTTCATAAGGCTAACATTATACTCTGCGTGGAGCATAGCACTATGGGTGTTCGTTGCCAGCGATATCCTTTCCGATACCTAAAGATATGAGGTGGAGCATCGCCGGCGTCGTTGCCGCATGAGATACCAATAATCGATACGTATCAAAACCGATGTATACCACACAGGACCTTATATTCTACGTGGAGATACAAATAGATTAATTCGAGTGAAGATGTAGGCCACTATTCTAGACGGATGGGATTAAATAAATGCTTGTACTTTTTTGATGACAACAAAAAACAGGATACACATTACATTTCACTACTTTGAGCACGTGATATCAAAAAGTACATACTCTCAGCTGTACATATACAGTCCTTCCGAAACGACGAGTCCCCTCAGCCGGCGGGAAACGTCGTGGCGGCGGCGCGGCCGTTTTGGCAGCATACATGGAATTGATCAGCTGTTGAGATCAACGCCGCCACGCTCAATCGGCAATAAAGTGGGTTTTCTTTGTTTTTATCCACTGTTATGATTTCTTTTTTGAATATATCAGCATATACCAGGCCGCTGCTTGTCTGAAGCTGTTTTGCACGCTTCTTTTTTATTTGGATGTGTTTTTTTTGTTTTTTTCTGTGGTCATGGTAGAAACTACAAAAAAAACGCATTCAAATGGAAAATAAACGTTCAAAACTGCCACAGACAAGTAACGGCCTCATATATGATGATAAATTCTAAAAAGAAACCACAACAACGGATAAAAATAAAGAAAAGCCCACCTTTTTGCCGACTGAGCGTGGCGGCGTTGATCTCAACAGCTGATCAATTCCATGTATGCTGCCAAGACGGCCGCGCTGCCGTCGCACCGCCACGAGGTTTCCCGCCGACCGAGGGGACTCGTCGTTCCGGAAGGACTGTACGTCCCAGTGTACTTTCTGTACATAAAACTTTGTCATCCACTCAGAACCTCAAAAACAACTTGTAGACAAGCACTTGGCGAGCAAGTATCTGATCGCATCTGAAACTTGCTTTTCCATAAGCTTGTAGACAACTTGGTTTTGCACTTCCTTGTCGACAAGTTGTCGCGAGGAAATCTTGTCGAGAACTTGGTTTTGGGTGCATGGTGACGTCAGGCTTGGCGACAACGATTTGGTAGTTGAAAACTTGTTTGCAAGTCGTTTTTGGGCAAAGCTGGGCCGACAACTTGTTCTCGGGATTCTGAGCATTTCTACGAAAGTCCCGGGGACATATGCAATGTGCTTTATCCGGTGGAATAAATGCGCTTCCCTGGATATGTTGGTATTGCTAGGATAATCTGCCATCCAATAAAAACCTCCGCAAACACTATGTATCTCACTGGCTTTACTGCAGGATTTCTTTCTCCGGTTTATTATAATCCATTGTCAGTTCCAATATCAAAGTTCAACCCTCATTCCAGTTCAAATACATTTCGAAACCTCATTAGTTAAAGGTTTGGGGTAAGTATGTGTACGGAAAATTGGCTTAAAGTTTACAAACTTTCCATCCTTCGCTCAGGACTAATACCCAGGATCTACCGAAATGGAGCGAGATCCTGAATGACCACTTTCAAATGGTCGTGGGAGAAATTGGGCAGGATGCCTGCTCCATTTACTGACGATTATTGACTCTTCCTCGTGGAATCGGGCGACCATTAGCTTGCATAAAGGAATGAAACGACTGGTTTTGGCTTTCGGCGTTGTAGCGAAGAGCAAGCACCTTTCTGATTGTTGGGCAAATAGCGGCGGGGCTGCAGCCTTGCAAAAGTTATGACCCAATAAGTTCTAAAGTGTTCTATAACCCTTTATTTGATTTATTTCCATCGTGCTGCTCCTATCATTTGTCCTCCTTTAATAATAAAATAAAATGACGAAATACAGCGTTACAGAGCAAATATGTATTATGTAGTTATTGAAGACCAACAGGGCAAAATATCAACCCCCTGCAAACAAACATATGCAGCACTTTCTTTACTTCACTGCGCTGCACCGAATATATTGCCATGCACCGAAATCGAACACAAATTTGGGTGTCTATTTTTTACAATGCTAATATGATACTGTATCTAAAATTTCCTTCTCTATGCATTAATTTTTGAGCTGTCTTTCAAATGTCCAATCTTTGTCTCTCCTAGTACTTGGTTCCTTGTTAGTCGTGCTTTTGATTTCCTCCTTTGACTTGTCGTTACTCGCTGTCGCTTTCTAAATCCGTAGAGAATGAAATGTCTTGATAATGAAATTCCTTAATAATGATTTCAGTTTTGCACCTCTCCCAAAGTTTTGACGTACTTCCTTTTAAATGTGGTAACTGTTCCTTCAGGAATGTATCCGCTAAGGTAATATGATCCAAAAAGTTTCTCAGAACCTGTTTTTCCATTCGAAGAAAGAAAGGTTCATGTTCCGTCTCCTATTCAAGGTTCGTTCCCAATTACCTGCTGGTACGTAAATCAGACATGGTGTTGGATTTCAAACCCAGTGCTATATCCCCTCGCATCATCACCGAAAAACTCACTGAACTTATAATAAGTTGCCGGCTGCGTCGCGCCATTATTGAGAACGCATGCTTTATTATAGAAAGTTATGGACACTTTACGACGAAATTAAATGATAATGTCAATAGGTACATTTTGGCAGATAAATTCGGTAGCCTCGAGGGCTTTACTACCAGTACAGCCGTTTTCGCCTGAACTCTGGAAAAATCGTAGAAATGATGCAGAAAAATGAACATTTTTTTTTGAAAAATGCGGAGAAACGACCGAATTTACCCAATATTCATTCGGAATTCGAGTGAGGTCTGCCGACCTTGTTGAAGGTGAAGGTGTAAACGAAGCGCAGTGCAATGGCTTTGATGTATTCACTATGTCCGAAAGCCATCAGGTGGAGAAGACCCTACGCTATATTCCATGTTATATTCTAGATGATTCAACGAGATGGGATTCCCAATACCTATGACTTGTGACTTTACGACCAGGAACGACAACTTCTTCCATAGATCGCAGAACATCACTGTCAAGCCTGAACAGTTTCATTTCTAGTTTGAATGATTCAACAGTCGTCCTTCATACCTCCACTTCAACAATCATTCCCCCATTCTCCTGCTCTGCCTCTTTTTCATTTAATTCTCTGGGCATTTTCGGGCCGCTCGCTGCATTCTCGCTTCCCGCAACTGATTTCATGCAACTCGAAGCCGGTTTTCGCCTGATCATTCGTTGCATTCACGTGGTGGCGTGTATCAAATGCCATTTTCTGTTTCGTGACTGGTTGCTGATTCCCTCCATTCACTAAATCCTTCCCTATGCAACCAACTAAAAGATGCTCACGCATATTTACTTCTGTGCTTCTCAATTACTTTGCAATCAACTGGATTTGGATAGGATGTATACGGGCGCAATGAGTATAGATTTTCGGAAAGAAATTTAGAAACACGTGGACTTTCGTCATTCTTAAGTGCATCGTCGGCATTGCGTTAGCTGCACAAAAGCACATATACTGGCGCGATCAGTTCCCGAACGAAACGAATCTTTGCGAATAAATGAAAACCAGGAGTCGCTTTGATCCTCTTTTTAATCGGCCGGTTTTCTAAGGGAGGGGGGAGGGGGGCAGTAGTCGTTTGAAGACACATCTTCCCCTATAATCATTGGTTTCGGGTACTTACTACGACTCCAGGTGCGCTGTTGCAGTCATGCTGCATTAGAACGCAGCACCAAAGCCATTGACAATATTCATGTAAACGAAGAGGTTCCAGTGTTCCGCTGCTTTGTTTACTTTAGAGCCTACTTTCGTAGTGTAAGTTGTAAATTTCTTCAAACGATGTTCTCGAAGCTTCCCCTTATTCTAGCCTACCACACTATCAGTGAACTCTTTCAAGCAGAGCTTGCTGTAATTTTTTTTAGAAATTTCTTCTTCGTAGCTGTTTTTTTACTTTCAAGGCGATCTGAATAACTTCTCAAATAAATCCTGGACAGCATGTGAATGTATAAATCATTAATTCCAGGGGAAAGGAAGGTTCTTTTTTTCACGAATGATTTACACGCATTCCTGGTGGGTGCAGTTTTACAGAGGACCAAAAATCCATTCATGAGATCACACCATTTTCTGAATGTGAATGTGAACTTGAAACAAATCCGAAGAAACGTAGCCGGCGTAGCCGTTTGTTTGAATACTAGTTGAGAACAAAAATATAGCAGTACATTTCCAAGATCATCCTACAAAATTGCAAAGGAATTCTTACCACTATTCCCTCATTTTTACAGCCGTTCGTTAAATATCCATTTTTTTAAAGACATTTGCTCCGAAAATTTTAGCGCTCCAGTCTCCCCTCTTAACTAGAACCCCATTTTTTTCTCATATTCTGCAATTCTAACGCTTCAAATAAGTTTTATTCAGGGTAAATAACGTAAACTCAAAAAGAAGTGACCTACAGGGTGACCCAAAATTATGGTAACCCTGTGCAACCCTCCTTTACCTTGGGATGCTGCTACCAGTGGCGAACGCAGGGGGGCCCACCGGGATTGGGTTGCAAATTTTTGAAATTACCTACAATACAAACTAAAATTTTTTATTAGTTCATTTCTAGTTGTTTATTTTTATTATTAATTTTTATTTTCATTATTAATTTTAGTAAAATTTTTATTGATTATTCATTATTATAATTAATATTTTTATTAATTTTGCTTTCCGTCCGGGTCCTCAAAACGGCGGAGACCCCACCTTTTCTCCCACGCCCCCCTCCCACCTAAAGCCCACTTTCTGCGTCCGCCGCTGGCTGTTACGTATTTTCTCGAAGTTATATTTGTTTACTTGTTAGCTCTAGTGCGCTTATTTCTGTCATCATGATTTTGAGCCATCCTGGATCCTGTTCTTATGAATTTCTGGTGAATGGTTGACCTTAAACTAATTGTAAGAGATTCAATGCTTGCTCCAGCAAATATGCTTCAGCCTCAGAAGCATTAGTAAGGGCAGAAATCGGACTTTTTTGCAGCCATATGCTGCAGTGTTGTTCCTGGGGGCAGCGTCCTCGGTCCCACTCCAATTTTCGTGCTAACCAATCGACCAGTGCTTGGCTGCCGCAGCGCATGCGACCGTCACAAAGGCTGACGAGCAAAAACATTCTTAAAAAGCAGTTCGTCACACGCAAATCGTATCGAGTTGCGAAATGTGCTTAATGCGACTCTCCCAGAGAGGCAACAAACTCAGTTCGGGCGAGTCGAGGACGTCTGGCGTCTGGTCAGCGACCGCTGGGCGCCGACCGTCCGCTTTGACCTCAACACAACAACGTGGTTGCTGTGATTAGTTGTGTGTTGCAAAGAACGGCGCGAAGGTCATTTGTTCGGATGGATATATGACTTGCCACAAACGCGACATAATTCGTGCAACTCGTGCAATTCGTGCTATCAGGGCTGCCGACTCGGCAGGCACATGCTGACTTTTTTACGTACTCGGACGCACGGATATCAAATGAAAAGCACGTTCTCCTCAAATAACTTTTGTTTTCCTGTGGGAAAAATTTCCTCTGGGCAATTGTAAGCCCTTTCGGAAACTTTTTCTACCGAGCCTACCAGCTACAAAACCCCTAATCTGACCTCTGAAAAGTGCTGCCAAATCATACCAAGAAGGTGTCGAAAAGTAGGTTATAGGACCGTGGTCGTCCTTGGCTACACGTTTCGCGCACTCAAGCGGAAATATTTCTGTCTATCCACAGGCACCTAACCTTTTTTACATACAGACCATTCAAAATACCGCCTTCATGGGAGCTTGAGCTAAAATCACTCTGTACTTAGTTGTTTTTGGCCTTGAAATAGCTTGTGCATTTATTTACCTACATATTTGTTCAGCTACTACGCGTGATAAATCATCAACAACAAAATCAACATCGAATTGAAATTTAAAAGGTAAAAAACACAAGGAAGACAGAAACGCGGAATTCAAAAAAAAAAGTCATTGGTCGGGCTATCCCTACTCCAAATCTATATCTACTAAATCTCTTTCACTCAAACATTCCATGGAAGAGAAAGGGGTGATAGTTTAGGTGGTGGGGGGGGGGGGGGACTTAATGCTCTCATGAAATCATGAACGCACTCATATTATCCAGCTACCTCGTCTGTTTTCCGGTTATGTGCAGCATACGGTAGAGCTATGATATCTCACATAATATTCTGAAATTCTGCTTTTGAGGGTTGTTGGACACGTTACTGACATGACCATCATCGTATCCATTGCAATTATCCTGAGAAATTTTGGCGTTTTCTCCTTAGTGAAAATTCTACCGTAACCTTAGGAAAATAGCGTTACTGCGCAAAATTAGCGTGGTTTTCGTGCTCAGAACACCAAATAGCCCCCGCCTGCAATTCTGGTTCGTTGTCTGAAATTCCTGGAGTAGAGCTATGCAATGGTACCGAGTAATTTTCCGCGTTCGAGAACATTTCTGTTTGGGTTGCGGAAGTAGCTGGAATCTTCCTTCTTTTAAAACAAAAAAAAAAAAAAAAAAACTAAGAGAGC
>KN728144.1:10790-23264 GCA_000816745.1 Ancylostoma duodenale | reverse complement strand
AAAGAAAGGATTACAGCTCTGGGAAAGGATCCGAAGATCTGCAGGGCTTTCTCTTTTTCGAATGCATGTTCGAACTTTCGAATTGGCCCTAACTACTAATCAAACCAACTAAATTATTTGGTTCTTATCTGATGCTAACTGTACAATCACCACACGTAAATCTGAAAATGCATGACGTCCAGAGAAGTTCTGAGTATGTTAAGGCTTGGCCACGAATCTCACATGCGATTTTTCAACATGATCTAACACTATTTGCAGTGTGTAGGTTTGGATAAGCCCAAAATTCCTTAAAATAAATCACTGATCACTATTCAAAAAGGTGGATGACGTGCTGCTAATGGTTTGGCTCACGTCCGACATGAGGAATATTACGAATAAGTGCCCAGTAAACCACTGATTCTACACATGTATTCACCCAGAACCATAGATAGCGAGGTTTCGGTGTATTGAATAATCTTCCCAAAAACAAGGGGAAACATAGAATGAGAAGATATCTGACCTCATCTGAGTAGCTCATGTACCCGAAAGTGGAGAAAAAAACATCGAGAAAAAAAAAACGAAATTTTGACTAATGCTTTTCAGAGTGATGTTGATGTCTACATGTGAACCTAACTTAGGTACGACCGACTAAAAACCGAACAGTTCACTTAAAACTGATAGTTTATGCAGCATTTGAACACTTGTAAATATTTGAGAGAAAGGTATAGAAGGGAACTCTATAACTATTCTTATTTTTTACACGGCGGGTACTGTTCTCTTCCTCTCAATCAAGCGTTCGAATTTTCGACTTTCTGAGATGATTTGTAGGCATTCGAATATAAGTTATTCAGTCCTAATCACTTAGTAAGATAAGCTGAAGTCTTACGGAGAACTGTGCGTTAGGATCAGTAAGCAACAACGTTGTAAAGAGCAAGCAAATGAAAATTTAGACAAAAATTCTCAAGGACTGGGACATGGAATGAAAGGTATCCGAGGGCCGGCGTTGAAATTTTCGATGAGATGCCTTTGTCTCTGCTTTGTCGCTCGGTTGGCGATGCACATAATTGATTCCCAAAGGTATGTGACTGGCTGGCATTCAGACATAGCTCCAGGTAAAATAAGAAGGCACTGCGAATGATGACGATGGCAGCGCGATAGAGCAGTATTATTAATTTATGTAACCATTCAAAGGTGATTCAGAGAAACTGCATAGAACAAAACCCTTCACAGAAACTGGAATTCTTCCTTTTTTCCTGCGAAAAAAAGTCATCTTTTCGACGATGTTCCCTATTTTGGCCAATGACTTCATGTGCTATTCCTAATGCTTCTTCAGAGATGACGTCCTTCATCCAGAACTCCTTATTATAGAAGCTAGGATGCGAATAGATTCATAATTTTCGAATGACGTGACTTGCAAAGGGAGTCACAGTATTGATGTGGGCGTGGCAATGAGTTGCTATTGGAGCAGAGAGAAGCAAGAAGCAAGAAACATAGCGCGATGCTGCTGAATTCCCCCCGCGCTCACTCACGGGGCGACAGAATTACAGCCTTGCGAAACAGACAATTTGTAGACGAAATGGGCGGTTTATGGCTGTGGAGCACGGAAATCTCATGATGTGTGCAAGTTGTTCTGAGGCGAATAAGCCAGCCGCGCCGGTGCCCTCAGTGAATGAGCCGTAATTGGAGAAATCGCCACCCTGTGCCGCCTCTCTAACTAAGCCAATCGTTTTCCTATGCCAAACAACCGTTCCGAGGATCCTAGCTGCAGACTAAATCCACGGGCAAGGTGTGCGTGAGCACGAAGTGGGGTCCGGTGGGAAGCCGGGAGCGAGTGATGCGAGCGCGCGGGCAATCAGAGGCGGACGGTGCGTGCTTGACGCACAAGAATGGAAGCCTGATTGCTGAAAATTGAGTTAGAACTTCCCCTCCTCGCCAGCCACCATGTGCCTCCCCAGCCCCTCCCGAGACGCACCTCAAACTCAATTTCAACCGCGTTTTGTTCCTACGGGTTTCTACACAAACGCAACAGAGAGCCATCGCCGACGAGTCGGTGGCTGAAGTTGGAAGCCACCGCGTCGTCGATGTGGCAGCTGATTTGAGGCAGTTGAACAAACAGCATATGAGAAAGGTCGAGGAGATGTGGAGAGTTTGTTTTCTTCTGGAAGGGGGTTGGTTTGTCTCCAAAAATGGCTGAATTTGGACGTTGACTTGTCAACATCCTCAAATTTGGGCTTCAAAATCCGTCCTACAGTTAGATGCTGCACAAACTTCTCCATTGTCTATCAGAGCCTATTCTAACCTTAGAAAAGCTTTCTGGATCCGGATAAAATCCTTGGGTAGTTGGTTTCAGTTAGTTTTTATGAACATTTTTTAGCAGAATAAACGAAGCCAGCCAACATGGCCTCGTTGGACAAGCCGGAATCCTGTCTGGGGGAAGCAGTTTTCAGTAGAGTGATCTATATTTACAGTATACTTGATGTATGCTCATCTAGTCTTTTTCGAGATTAGGAGATTATTCTGGATCACACAACGAGGAAGCAACACAGATCGCAGAGCACAACCTGGGAAAGAATTCCAAACAAACAATATGTCACCACAGAAGTTGGATTCCGCCTTGTCCAGATGGTTAGATTTAGCCGCCGCTCTGCTGCTCTGCTCAGAACTGTTCGCGAAAGCTAATCTAAACTGACTACCCAGCTAAATTTATCAAAACCCATTAGGAATTGAAACTTGGATCAAGGTTTCTAAGGACAGAAGTTACAGAAAAAATCTTCGGTAGAATGGACAAAAAAAAGCAAAATTGGGCCACGGTGGATTGCACCCAAAATTCAGCTCCCGGACTGGGATCCACGACCGTTCCCGAAAAGATTGTTGCCTTCCCACTAATTAAGTGTGGATGGGTTGGTTACCTGAGCAAAAGAATTCGTCATTTCACTACTCTCATACGACCGTTTTCTCCGATTGCTCTTACGAGGTTCTAGGATAAAATGCACAAATTTTTGCTTGAGAAACTTGTCCATTTGTCGAATTTTCTGGCAAGTCGGCACTCTTCCGGAAACTCTCGTGGATCCCACCACTGGTCTTCACATGTAAAAGATTGAAATCAGGGCGGATAGGCATGCTAGTGAATAAAAATGGAAATATGAAATCTCGAAAGTACCGTCTCTCAGGTGTCCTAAATGGCAACTTGAATCGAAATAAAGCCTACGAAATCTTCGAAAAGTTGGAAGACGGAGGGATTTCGTGGAATATGTGATTGCGCCGCCAACTCGTTACCAATTCCAACCAGTGCGGCTACATGGAGGCTGGAGTGTCCCGCAAGAAACGGCATGCAAGGATGGAGTGCAGGTTTAGTCCAATATATCCACCAAAAGCTACGAAAGATGCGAGATAGCCAGAGATTGTTGAGTGTTGGGCGGAAGAAGCATGTCCAGCGTAGTCCTGGGGGACGACTCGCCGGATAGCTCCCCAGGCGACTCAATAGCATCGCTGCTACCAGATGTATTTGCCCATATGTAATTGCGAAGTCGCATCCCCGGAGTTTCGGCAGCGGCGGCTCATCGGCCAGTGTCGATCCCAGCCCTGTTACATCACCCGCTCCACAAATAGAACGACGAACAAACCGTGTGCGGATTAGAGCTGGGAATCGGCTCGCGAAGCCAACGACCAGCCGGAATCTCGGAGCGAGTGAGAGCTGCTGCTGGAAGCAGGCGCGAGCACTCCGTGGGAGAAACCGCCTGGCATAATGATACGCGCTAATTAATAAGTATTTCTAATTGCGAATGTGAGAAATCGAGCGTCGGCCGAAGCGAGGCACAAACAGAACTCGTCGCGAGCGTTTTGTAGCCGTCGGCGGCTCATGTCTCCAGGGAGGCAAACGCGCTCGCCACACATCTGAATTTCAAGTGCCGGCGGATTTCGCCGCTGAATCGCCGATTTCAGTTGTTATGTGTCAGGCGGCGTTTTTTCCCCTCAGATGGTTGTCGTGCTTTGCACGGTCGTTGAGGTGAATTTGAGCCGAGACTCTCGTGGAGAAATCCACCACCATTAGCCAAGCATGCGGCGAGGTTTCTCAGGCAGGGGAGCACAGACAGTATTTGCGCGATTTCTGAGCGACGTTCTCACGATGGAATTTTTAGACTGCTTCCACTGCACAACAACTTTTGTTTTTCGAACATTTTAATTTTTCACTGGGCTGAGATTATCAGGGCTTAGTAACACCCCCGCAATGCAACTACGAAAGCGTCTGGGCTACACAGCGTCGCAAAAATAGCATATTTTAAGGTGAAAGCCTCAATCTCGTTCCGTGAGAATGAGATTCATGCTAAAAAAAAACTCTGGAAGCTTCTATCGTCTTGGAAATCTCAAAAAAAATAGCTAAGATGATAGTATTGCCAGAAGTTGTATTCTGCACCTTTTCTTTAACCATGCCGGTATTCATCACAACCCCCACGGCGCTGGAGGGATTTCTGAAATTTTATTTACCATTTGTCCAGGACCTCATGGGTCATTGAGGTTACTCGGAGTAAACTCGCCCACTTCACTCCCCCCAACTTGCCCATCGTTGAAAGGGTCGTCAACAGATTTACCCTGGGTAATCCCAATGATCCATCCATGCCCAGCTGACGGTGCTCCGAAAGCTTTGGCCGACATCGCTGAAGATGAAGCTCTGGTATAGAAGCTTATTATATTACGATCGCCTTTTCTTCTGCACCTTTTGGCTTCTTCTTGTGGGTGACATAATATTTTGAGGTGTGATCTTATTTTTTCTGTTTTTTCAAGCTCTGACGAAGGAGATCAAGTCGAAAAGTAAGCGGATCAAAGTCTGTGGTAACAATCTTGGTTGCGGCTCACTACTGCAAACAAAAAGCTGTAGCTGTTGGAGTAATTGAACAGGTAAAAAGAAATAAATGCAAACAGTCATAGATTGGGAAAATATTAATAGTAAATGGTCATGAATCGCATTTGGTGTTGAAACCTAACTGGTTCTTCAGTGCAGTGTTCGTATATGAGCTTACGATGAGTCCTTCATGAGCCCTTTATCCTGAGCCAAAACTGTGTGTGTAATATCCAATTAGCAACGAGGGTTTAGCTGTCATGTAAAAAAATCTTGTAAAGCACAAGGGATTACCAGAAATTAGACTTAGGTTATTCATTGCCGACTCCTACATGAGTATTCGCTACTGTCCTTCGTGGATAATTCCGATGGGATTCATGCATTACTTATACCAGTAATAGTTCTGCTTCGAACATGCTAGGTTACAAGCAAAGTTTGCGACCATAATCAGAAGTCTACTTTACCTTAAACTGACAGATTCAAGACAATTTGATGAAGAACCTGAGTTGTAGCCCTTCCATGGCAGATTCAGACACCTAATTGGTTTCATGTGAGCACACTGGTGAATTGCGTGAAATAAATAAAAACAAATAAAGATCACGAATCAAAGAGGCGCCGACTGCTATCATCCAAAAGCGGCGCGAATTCGAGGCGGCGAGGCATAAGTGGAAGAAATCAGACACCTCGTCAAGCAGATTCTCACACGTATCCATCACACATTCCTCCGTTTAACGCTCAAATCCTCCCCCTATGGGGAAGAATTCGAATCGAACACACAAATCATCGAGATATGTGGCCAGGGCAGGAGGCTGTCGGGAGATAATTGAAGGAAGCAAAGAATGACGAAGTACATATTCGGATACATGGCTGTGTTGAGTAGATGAGCGATTTTGTCGCTTGGACGGCAGCGTATCCAGGAGACAATCCCTGGAATCTTCTGGTAAGCAGGCGGCGGAACGAGGCGCATGATGACGATGACTGAAATCACAAATCCAATCACAGCTCTGCGAAACTGAATCTACGTGACGGCAGGAGCCAAGCAATTTTCTATTTTTCCAATTTCTCTTGGCCAGTTTACCAGCCTCCTTGTAACAGTACAGACACTGATAGGACCAGCAACACATGGAATTTGTCTTTATTTAGGTTAGGATAGGTCAGGTGGCCTTCGGGATGATACTGACTTAAACTTTTACTAAACATTAGTGTCTGTTTTACGTCACGAGATAAAATAATTTAAAAGCCACACTTCGTACAAACTCTTCAAGTGTTTATCCACCAGTGATCCAATAGCCTTTGCGTTTAGCCACTAAGTTGGACCTACTTTTGGACATGGAACGCCAATGTTCTATTTTCTTCTAAGAAACATAGAAGCACTGATTGCAAGGCTGTTTTGTAAAAAGATGTTTTGCGAGAAAAGAGATGATTAGGGTCCATGGAATCGCGTGCAATAATATCTAGTAGTGATGTCGGGAACAGGGAACTAAACCTTGATAACCCTAAACCTAGACGGGACAGAAATGACCTATTATGTACAATCCTGAACATCCTTAACACATTCGTGACCTTACACTTTCGGCATGGTGAGCATCTTGGGTACGGGCGGTGCCTTAAGCACGCGTTTGTGCTCAAGCGGTTGTGCACACGGTCCCATTCTTCGCACCACTCGTGTAAACCGCTTGAGCACATTGTCGCGCATGTGTTGAGAGAAAATTTGGCAGGTCTTTCCCTTCAACTAATTACTTAGAAGTGGAGATATGTAAAGTTATTCTTATATTTCTGTAGTTATACTACAAAGCTTTTCATTGATTTTCACGTTCTTCGTAAGCAATGCCGTCATCGAGTAGCTGATATTGAATTAACTCGAGTGTCCTCCCATTCGTCGGAAAAGTACCAACATTATAGCACGTGTACACTCATCAAAGTACCTAAGCGAGAGTGCCTTTGGTTAAAATCATCTTTAAAATTTTTATACGAAGCGTATTTACCTTCAAGAGCAACCGATCACAACGTTATTTTTTAAAATGATTCCCTACAAAAACGCAAGAAAGCCGTTCTTGAGCTCACCCGTTTGTGGGGTTTTCGCGCCCAGTGGCCCCGCGCCACAAATAGGCGTCAGATGCCAGAGATAGATAACACCAGCAGGACAACCTTATGACAGGTGCCTCGAGAGGCCCCCATAATTCTCCACAAAGGAGGCAGTTTCTTCGCACCTTTGTAAGAATATGTATACCGTTATGATGAACATCTCCCGCGGATACCTTACACTGTTTTTAGGCAATTAGGAGCAACTTGCAATTCCTCCTCAAAGCAAACCTATTAGCACAGCCTCGTCTAGGGATCATAACTACAAATGTGAGCCGGAGAATTGTCTTGTATAGCTCAAAAGGAACTGGAGTTTTGCTATGCTGCATTCTCTCATCAACACTCATTCATAAATCCAGTTTATAGCTTACATCATCTGGATATTTCTGTCGTGAAACACAAGTGCATATGGAACTCTTCCAGAATTACACCATCCTTGCCATGGAAGCAACATTCAAACCAGCAACGAGCGCAGGTGCGAGCTTCAGAAGTTCGGGAGCTCGTGATTTTTTTGCGCAACGCAAGCTCGTAACTACTAGTTTTCAAAAAATTGTTAGTAATCGAGTAGTTCTTGGTTTTTTTCCTCCAAATTCTTCACGTTCTGGACTTTCAAATTTCCCCTTCCATGCATTCTTTCGCTTATCTTTGTTCTAAACCTTTTCCCCACCCCCAAACTTGTTCACAGCTGCAGAAAGAAATATGTGATGCTGAAGGGGGATAATCAGGAGATTAGATGTCACCCAGCCAGAGCGGATCAGCTGGATAAAGGTTTCACGAAAAAAGTAGGTAGACACTCGATCCGAATATTTTCGGGAAAAATCTAGCTTTCAATCGCTACAAAGTTACGAAAAACTTTCCCCGCTAAACAGAGATTACCCTCCTTGTTGTCTTGTTTTAGGATAGCGGATCAGGATTAGGAGGAAAAGTGATCCAGAGAATGAAGCAGCAAGGAAGTGGGTAGTAGTCTCCAATAAGTTATCTACATGAAAGTGTGAAGAAGTGTTGAAATTATATGTTGACAGCGGGATGGATGTTGACAATAATTCCTAGAATAGAACAGCCCACAGATATCATGATACTCCGTTACATAGGAGAGTAGGTGGGTACGATCGTCGCACTAGGGGTTTACATCCATTTTTTTCCGAATTTTTGAGCTTGCGGAATCTTCTGAATTTTTGAATACATATCTGGCACGTACCGAATTTTATAAATCACGAATTTTCCCTAAAAATGTGGACACCTCGGCTTTCCGAACCTTACAAACATGCCAGTATTACAAAACCATCGCATCACTGACAATACAAATTTTTGAATTTTCAGAAACCTCGATTCTGTAGTTATTCGAACATTCGAGTTTTATTCAATTAGACCACATCTCCAGCCATCAAGTTTGACCACCACCCTTCATGTGGTCGATAATTCGCAGAAAAAACTAGCTTTGTGATTTTTCGTTGTGAACCCTTGCCCGAGTTACCCTTTTCTCCACAGCCGTTTTCTCAACACCTTAAACATGCCTACTTATGTACTATTGATCGACTTAATACACATCTACGTAAGTAAATATTGTAATAATAAGTAATAGTCTCAGATATCGCCGCATTTCATTCAGAGCAGAGTATAGCACGCATCATGTGGGCCTTGACGCCTTTGGGAAAAGGTGACCATTCGTGTGCATGCGATACGTGCTAGAACATGTCAGATAGAACGATCCTAGTAGCGAAGACGCGTTGCGGCGTGCGACGCCGTCGCCAGGCGCTGTGCAAAAAGGAATCAAAGGGTAAGCGAGAATGTGGGAGATTATACGTGTCGTGAGATCCGAGTAAGTCGAAACCGTTTAAAATCAGGAAGCATTCGTCATGGCTTAATAAATGCACTAACAATTGATCCGTATGAGTACAGCTTTTTGTAGACTCACGACACGCAAAACAATGATCACAGAGAAGATAGGGCGATGAGCTGAATATGAGTTCACCGTGACTAGTGCTCAGGAAAAGTTTCCAGAGGCATTAAAAATTTTATAGATGTCTTTATGCGCCTGAGGACAGTGGTCGTCATCTGCCATAAACTGAACATAGTACATAGACGGCGTGCGGCTTGCAGCATAACAATACCAACGACTTCTCTACACTGACAGAAATGAGGAGCTCCGGGAAGACTACCCAGCGGCTCTCACCCAAGGAATGTGAGGAGTTTTTTTTTGTTTCTGAAGGTTTCCGAAACCATTTCAAACCGAGTGGCAGATTTAGAACTTTTCCCGACATTTTGAGAACCCTACAGCTTCAAAACCATTTTGCTCCCCTAAAACCATTTTGCTCAATCTTCGCTGGACGCTTACAAAACACGACTATATAACCGTGACTCCGAGGGCAGAATTGCCAAAAAGCCCGTTTATGAGCTCCAATTCTTAGGAGAACCTGTGAGCGAAGCAGGGAGGGGGTGGTGCGAAAGAGGGAGGATCAGCATTCTGAATAGTGCGCTCCCAGGGGAGCACCTCCTGAAAAAATTCATATCACCAGCGAGAGTCTCCATCATCCACTTCCTAACAGGTTGGGTAGTGCACTCCATGTGTCATCAACAAGGGTGTGTATCAGGGATGAGCGGATACAAGGTTTCTCACTACCCGGATAACGGTGCGGATAACGGATAGGCAAAAATTGACCGGATAACGGATACCGGATAACGGATAACGGATGACTGTTCAGATACTACAAAACACCACTTTCTAATAATATTGAGAATAGTATTAGGATATTATTAATTTTAATATCTAATATTAAGAATTATAAAAGGGACATAAGACCTGAATACTGTGGACAAAAATAACCACATGTTCTTCTTAATCATCAAAATCCGCCATTCTCAAAACTACGCTGAGCATAGCGTAATTATAAAAAGGTATAAATGTAGTGTAAGGTGGGAATGGTATAAAGGTATAAATGTAGTGTAATGTAATATGTATATTCGATAACTCGATTGGCACAATAATTACATAAGAAGATACGTGACCAGGATGTCTTCAATATAAATGTGCCCATAACGAACGCTGGTCCCTCCACGGTTTCTTCTTTGGACCCATTGACGACGACGCTGTTTTTTTTTGGGGTGGACGGGGGGGGGGGCGGGGAGGGAGGGTTGTCGTCACATAAGCTGACGCTTTGCTCCATATATCTTTTATGGGGTTTTGATAAACCTTCTAGTACTGACTGAATATTATGATCGTATTCACTCCTAAACACCATATATGACGCTGCCAACTAATCTTAAATAGCCCGCGTAAAAATGCAAGTTGGGAATGAATGGCCACAATCCGGACAGTTCGGGGTATGGCACAGTAAAAATGAAGTAGTGACAGAACTCGAACCGTTCGGATTTTGCCATTCATTCTCTACTTTGCATTTTTACGAGGTCAAATTAGTTGGCAGCATCATATACGGTGAATAGATCCAAAAAATGGTAAAAATGGTAGGGTTGAATGAATAGTCAAAGGAACTTCTCGTGCAAGAGAGCACCGCTCATCTGTGAGCTGGGAAGTCATCAATTTCAACTTTGGCAGTGGTCACAACATTAGTCGTCGTTGTTGATAATCCTACAGGTAAACAATGGTTTTGAGGTTATTGCCTCAAATGACGGAAAACCCAGAAAACCTGCCCAAGAACCTTTCTAGCCGAGTGCAAATCTGTATTACCTCCTCCTACATCGTTTCAAGATTCCAAATCACTTATGAGGGGAAACGCGCCAGATCGCGTAATGCTATGGCTTTTCTTGAAATGGAAGGTCTCCTCTGTTGAGAACGTGCGAAATTAATCAACTATTTTTGGCCTTGTCCGCACCGTTATCCGGCACCAAAAGCCCGGATAACGGTGCGGATAACGGATAGGCCAAAACCTACGGATAACGGTAAAACGGATAACTGGATACGGACAGTCCGCTCATCCCTGGTATGTATGCATTGTGAGGAAATACATCTTTGCGCATTGGCTCCGCCCAAAAACTCCCCGAAAACTAGATCTGGAGAACGGGTTTTTCGGCAATTTTTTACGAAGTGACGTGTAGCCCCCGTAAGGTGTAAAGGTGCCTTTTAACGAATATATTGCTCTAGCAGCTCATCATTGCGGAATATTTAGTGCAAGAATGACAAAACCGGGCATGAAATCAAGCCAGACTGGGTCCTTCATAGGACACGCAGTTATGTAAGGCTCCTAGCAAAATCTTGAGCATTTGAATACACATACATGTCTTTGGAAAAGAAAGACTATTATAGCGTGTATACACCTAGCTCCGCCTAAGGTTAGGCTTCTCTCTGACTTTTCCTCTTTTAACCTCGTCTTTCGGCACACTATATCTCTCTACACTATATCTCGGCACCTCTCATGAATTCAACGTTACAGCCCAAATGAAAAAAAAGGATCTGTCTGGAGAGTGTTTTGGAAAGAAGAAAGGATTTCGAAACAGTCCTAATGGTATGTCAACAAATCGTCTAACATGATGCGAGCGCATAAGGAATACTTTCACATAAGGAATACTTTCATCTGTTTCCTTAACTGCTATCTTGACTTCTAGGAGCGGCAAAACGGATGAGTATCCTTAGAACCAGAGGACGTTTTTGTGTCATGTGTGCGGAACTAAACATTAGTCACTAGAATCCCAGGCGACTCAGAGGAGAATAATCACAATATTCGCTCGCATACATAGAACTCATGGTCAGATTACATGTTTGAGAACTAGCGGAAGATATGTATAGGCCTGGACTCAGAGGCTAATGAGAGCAATGAACGAACACAGCCAAGAACTCAGCTGCAGGTGCTCTCCTTAGTCACAGAGTCTGCAGCTTGTTCATGCATTATGGTTGGAATCGCAAATTTGGTTTATATATAACAGTAATCCCTAGAGAGCACAACCTCTCCCTCCGGAGATTTGCGTTCATGGGCCCCCTAAACCTTGATAATTGGCGACTCTGTGACGAGAAATCTTGCTTACATAATTCTCGAAGAAGGTAAACGAAGTAATGGATGGAGGAGCTATAAGGGTACCGAAAAAAGAAGTGGGTAATGAAAAAAGAAAATTGAGCTGTACACATAAAAGAAGTGAAAGGACTCATGCCCAAACAATAAGCAAAAAGAGGGCCAAACGGGGGAATTTCATTCAGCATTGAAAATGGAGGAAAAACTGCTAGCTATGTACATAATCAGTATTGGAATGAGCGTGCAGTGTGGAGCAGTGCAAACTCTAGAGGACAGATGACGCACTAATTTATGAATAATTGAGTAAGTTTGAAAGCGATGAGCGCAGCAGCGCCACGTGCTTCGGCCAGATCTAGCCACCCCATGTTCAGCTTTGTAGTTTTATCATCCAATGACTATGTGAGATCATTTCAAGGATATTCAGGAACTCTGGCAGTAGAGAATCAAGACAATTGATGGTGACTGCTGGGCGAAGGAAACAAGTGCATGATCTGTATGTACTATTTCTCTATTCTGCTGCTTAGTAATACTTCTTGAATAATATTGATGATACATATTTATATCGACGTTAGCTTTAAGTGTAACGCCTGTTGCGCAGTAGCAGGAGGAACGCCG
>KN728143.1:0-19405 GCA_000816745.1 Ancylostoma duodenale | reverse complement strand
GTTTGCGATGGCTTTAGAGCCGGCGGAAAACTCGTGCCGGCGCGAACACGGACAGGCATGTTCGCGACAACAGGTCCATTTTCTCTGCAGATAGGCCATAATCGTCTGTGTTCGTTTCACATTTTGATGTGCTAAGTCTGTACTTCACCACCCGCAGCTCGGCTCGGAGTCGAGGATTTTGGCTCCTTCTTCCTTTTAATCAAAAGCAGCAGTGTCTTGAAAGAATTTATTTACTTTTGACATGCAACCTTCACAATATATTCCTTCTTCTTGTGGATGAATAGGTGAACCTTATCCATGGGAAACTTAGTGGACCAGTTTGTTCGAGTCATCGTATGAGGTTGGTGCACAATTACTGCGGTTTTTTTTCGCTACCTGTTTTTTCGTCGGAAACTAAAGCTTTAGGGTCTTCCCATGAAGGATAAAAGATGAAGTGGTCGGTGCTAATCAATCCCGTCACGAGGGATGCGCCAAGCATTCGGCTTCATCTGGATATCGTAGAGGCATTGAATGCGTATGTGCCCTGTACAATGTACTGTACAACTTGCGGGGAGTATCCGATGTATCAAGTCAGTGCTTCATCCTCCCAGACTCCTCTGGTACTAATTTACCGGCCCCGGAGGTATGGAAGGCTTGGTTGGCCTCGGGCGGGATCGAATCATCGATCGTGTGCGTGCGCAGCTAGCCTCTTACCACTGTGCCACTCGCGCCCATAACAATGATTTATTTATTTATTTTGTTGCACTCCAGAAACATGGCGTGCTATAAGCAGCTTGAAGCACAGGAAGAACATGATCGTGTTGATATGTAGAAAGTAACCATGTAGGTAAGCCATTGAAAAAAGTCAAATTGACCTCTTTCAATTGGGGAGGTGCTATCAATCACCTTATATCTATTATTCGCCGTTACCTGCTGTACCAATTTGGATAAGGTGGGAATGCGGGCGGCATCGTCATTTTGCGATCTCAACGAATTTTCGGCTGAGGAACAATCAGAAAACCCAAGCCGAAAAATGTTAGAGTAGTTGAAATAGAGCGGTGCTATCCTCATAGATAAGGAAGAAAGAGCTCTCCGATCAAATGACGATTAGGAACTTTCGCAGTCATGGAAGGGAAGGAGGTACTGTTCACGATATCCTTCAGAAATGAACTCATTTCGTTTCGCAGCTGAAAATCGGTGGAAATTCTCACTCATAGCTCATGCGGACACACCAAGCCAATTTTCATGCTTCTCGAAGTTTTTTGAGGATGAAAACGATGTTCGAGTGATCCACACCTTCGACCAGAATTCTCGCTGTCAGGCTTTTGTCATCTTCCACGGCCGCCAAATGTTCTTGATGCTCGAAATTTTATGATCGACCTTCATATGCGGATTGTTCCTTAGCCAAAATGTTCCCTGAGATCACAACATGACTGTTCTACGTTCCAAGAACTCTTGAAGTGATGATGATGAGTATGGATATGATTTCCGACAGCACCTTTGATAAAATAGAAAGGAGGAATATTTTCACGGAAAAATTATTCAAAAGGCGTTCATTCTGGACGAGAAAAGGAAAACGAAAAATCCGCATTATTCATGCACCAATGTAATACATTTTCAGAGGAAAGGTTCGCGGCTTTCCAGCGAAATACTTCTCAGGCACAATTTAGTGTGTATTTCAGAACCATAATCTAGAGCAACACCTGGCTGTAGTGGAGAAACAAATCAAAAGAGAAATCCCTGATGAGAATTTCGATGGCATAGCCGTGATAGACGTGGAGGAATTCCGCCCCCTTTATTCCATGAACTGGGGAGAAAAAGAGGTGAGCATCAGCATCGCTATTGAATTTATCTACTCAAAACTGGTCTTTCTTTTAAGGTATATAAGAAGCAGTCGAAATTACTTATCGAATCTCAGTATCCACATTTTACACCGAAGGACGTTGAATACTGGGCAGAAATCCATCACAACAAGGCTGCAAAGTAAAGTCTGATAGTGCTGCTGTAGATACAAGAACCATAACAGGATATGGTGTTCAGGAGATTCTTCGTGGAAACTATAAAATTAGCGAGGAGACTAAGACCCAAAGCCAAATGGGGTTATTATGACTACCCATTCTGCAACTACAAGCTCCAAAATCCTGAAGGTGACTATGAGTGCTCGACGAAAGCCAGAAGCTTCAACGATCAGTGAGCTAATTTCTTTTCGATATATTGATATGATTATTTCGTCGTATCATGAAATATTATAGTATTAGATGTCGTGATAGTTTCCCGCCACTCCCACACTTATTTTCTGAACAAATGTTCCTTCTTAACACATTCGCGACCCTACGCCACATGGTATACCGCGTGGGACACGGCCGGTCCCTTAAGCACGTGTTTGTGCTCAACTGGTTGTGCACGCGCTCCCACGCGTCTCACCATGCATGTCAACCGGTTGAGCACATTGTCGCGAATGTGTTAAATACGTACAACTAACAATCACACAGTGTATGTGCCACCATTATTGATAAGAAATTCTTCGGTACCAAGATGATTTGTTGGAAGCAACTTCCAGGGAACGGTTCCCTTGTGATTTCATCAAACACCGAGCACTACCTCCTGAGCAGGTAGTTCTCATTTTGACATTGGAATCCAAGGTTACCGGCGTCTGAGCCATTCACACCTCCTCATCTGGTTTACCTGAGGAACCGGCATTTCGTCACTGGTAACCAGGTTTGCGAGCCAAGCGAAAGTCCGTAGAAGTGCCAAACAGTTTAAGCAATCACCTTCTGCCCTTGAAACTAACGGTCACTCAGATTATGATGTATCCATACGTCGTATTCCCTTGCATCTCCGAGAAGACGCAGATAAACTACTACTATTTCGTAATGACGCTGGAGTTCCTCTGCCCTGCCAATTCAAGCCGAAACCAATATCCTCGAATTCCTCAAACGTGCGGAACGAAATCTTCACCGTTTTTGAGAGGCAGTGAGGAGGCCTATCACATGACGTACGCTTTCTGCCGGATCGTTTCCTTTCTGGGTTTTCTGAATTTGTAAAACACTAGCAGCCGAACATGCTCGAAGTCAACGACGTTCTTTCGATCATAATCTCAATGGAATGGTAGGACAAATTGGATATTAATAGGCTCTAGACTAATATTTATATTTATTTATATTTTTGGATGAAGGTTCGAAAACAATTCCGAAAAATTTGGCATTACACAAAACTAAGCGGCGGGAAACTTTGGCGACAACCTAATATTTCCATTCGTTTAACTTATACTTCGACCTTGAATTCAAATAGAGCCCTTCCATATGCATACGCTTATGTATGGGCACAAGCCAAGCGAATTTAAGTTGTTTTTATTTTTTGTCTTTTTATATCGCCATTTAAGGATGTTCTTCATCTGGAATGTGACAGGCGCTCTTTTCCCGTCGATTTATTTAAATGGTGAAAGATCTCCCACACAGAATTTCCGCTTCATCCAGGTGGTTTGAGAGGGTTTCCAAGACAATGTCATTGATTGGAAATGTTAAATTTTGATTGCACTCCAGGCTCTCCTACAAGAGACGAAACGAGTCGCGAGCTGCGTCGCTGGCGAACAAAATCGTCGTGTGAACATCTATGCCTACAGCAAATTTGAATATGATCCATACAAAAACTTCACCTCATTTTACGGAAAGGTAGGACGTTAACAAGGCTACAAAGTTTTTTTTTCTGCTTTCAGAGGTCTTTAGAGCTCTTACTTCATTTTGCGAACACTTCAATCTCAACACTATGGACAATTCTACCTTACTGACTCGTACAAAGTGATCTGTGATGGTGAGCAACACCACCACGGATCACTTTGCATGAGTGTACGAAGGGATGGCCGTTTTCGGAGAGGAGCGTAACTGTCAAAAATCCTCGTTTTCTCCGATGGCGACTGCGAGCTGCTAAAGCTGTGGTGGGTAGGAATCTGATGTGATCGTACGGAATCGGTCTAGGGCTGGGACTCATGAAACGATAACCAAGCAAACCAACGACGTTTAGTGTCACTGTTGAGGACCAAGTAATAGTGTGAGACACAGGGCATAACAGTATGTTTGCTAGCCTGGTTTTTCTCAGTTGAGCGTTCATGAATCCTCCAACAAGTCAGGATTTGTACACCTTACCAGGAAAGGTTACTGGGGGGTCCGACAACTTGTAATGAAATGTATACTGTCAGATGCAGTTCTCGACGCTGATCTCAAATCCGCGTTCCTTATTTGCTGCGGATTTCTCTGTGAAGAGTTACGCGACATGATTTCGGCTTATCTGACCCGCCGAAATCTGGCTTTCGAGTTATATTCTGCTAGAAATGTGAGCGAAAACTATTTCAAACATGTCAACTTATTAAAATTATTTGATACTTCCAAGATTATCCTAGGCCCGGATAAGTTCCTATGGTCTTTTAGTAGAATATATTCATGAAGCCAAATTTGGCTGCCTTGCGCAAGCTGGAATCATGCCACGTAACTCTTCAGAGAGAACTCCGCAGCAGATGAGAGAAACGGATTTGAGATCAGCATCGAAAACTGCACTTGACAGTGTACATTTCGTTACAAGTCGTCGTACCCCCCCCCCCCCCCCCTACGTATCCTTCCCTGGTTAGCTTGACATATCAGTATAATTTATAATAGAAATTCTCAAGCGGAACACGATCATGTTCGTAATATGTTTTATTGGACTGAAGATCGCTGTCCCACTGTTGTTCAGACAAAGACTATGTATGCATACACAGCAAGGACAGCAAGAAGCACTGTATTCTCGCAAGTGGTCCTTCTTCAGCGATATCCAAACATTCTGTACATCATTTAGTAATAGGAACCTCTTATAGAGACAATGGCCTTCCCAAACCATTACATTTCATATCTTATGTCGTAGATATGTGCTCTGAGTGTCTTCTCGGATTTATTTAGAAACCATGTTCACTGACATCCTTGTATTGTAGGAGGATCTCTGCAACACTATAAAACAAGCTGCAGATCTTGGAACGGACGGAGTAGTTCTTTGGTCTACAAGTAAACAACTGAGGGACAGGTGTAGTCTGATCGCAGATTTCATGACAAAGGATTTCGGACAGTGAGTTAACTTTTGCTAGATTCCAGACATCTGTCTGGACGAAGTCCACAAACTGACGAGTCTGGAAAACTACTTTAAGTTACATATTGAACACACTTGATCAATTCAACCAGTGCCGCATGAAGAAATGTTCCGGGAGAGGAAACTGCGTTCTTAACAAGCCTATGAAACAGTAAGCTTGAGGTTGCTTTTGTTGGTGTTTTGTTTAAGTCTTCATGAGGTTGTGGGCGAAACCAACTCACACACATATACTTACTCAAGCTATTTCGTTTAGATGTTTGCCAACAATGAAGCCGGATTTGTACGCATTGTACGGTTGCCACTGCGACGAAGGATTCAAGGGAAAAGATTGCACAGGAGGATCTAAAGCTGTCAGTGTTGAAACCATCCGAGCTTCCTGAGTATTACCATGCGTGTGCTTCAGGAAATATATTCACTCAACTTTCCCTTAATAAAAGTTCTATAAAGGTGCATGATGTGCACTTTGTGTGTGTGCAAGTGCAGTGCAAGTGCATGAAATAAAAGTGCATGATAGTTCAAAGAGTCTCAATATTTTGAACATCCCGGGAATATCGCGCAACCGGTATTTATTTTTTTGGAAGAATTTCCGGGGCGTGGGAATTGTAGTAGCACAAACTGCATTGCCGATTATAATCTGCATCACATTGACAGGAAAGATGCATAGCAATGGCGTAAACATTCACCTAGGACATAAAGAAACACACCACGCCAGTGTAAAATTTTTTAGGAACGTTGAGACTACAGTAGTTAGTGTACAGCTTACTACGTATATTTATACCACGTCGTAGGGCCGCTTGACGGTGCTTTGTCTCTAACCCATATGCCAATTCAATTTCGGATCAACTGAGCTCAATCGCGAAGAGCTGATGAAAATGATTTTCTGCGAATTTGCCTGCTTCGCTTTTTTCTTTTTTTGTAAGAATACTCAAAACGATTACCTGTGAATGTCACATTGGAATGAATTGCCTTTGTGGTTGTTCTGTTTGCTGCTGCGAGGCTTGAAAACAATCCCAAGAAATCTCTTTTTTCCTTTAGAATCCACATTCTTTGTCAGTTTAACGCAGCACGAGTGATAATGTGTTATCATGAAAAAGGTATAGAGGGAAATTCACGGTAGATTTTACTCGGGGTCTCGGGGTTTCAATTCTGCACCATCTGAACTTCACGCATACTTGCAGTTGAAGCGTAGTGAACGCAGGCGTGCTAGCACGTTAAACTGAAGGCGTCATTTTGGATGAATTTCGAAATCCTCATTGTAATCCAAAATGGAAATCTTCACCAATCTTTCCATATCTTTGTTTTCTGTGGAATTACGTGTCTGACATAAACCCGTGCTTGTACAAAAACATATCCTATTTCGACAGCAGCGGGGATTCGGGTTCAACCTTCTCAGACATTCGGGCGCTTGGAGCGCCGGCCCACACCGTTTCACGCGGCATGACACCTGCGGGACAAACGCAAAAGTGGGCGGAGTTGGCGCGCCTATTCCGCCGTTTGTTGCGCCTTATCTTACATTTGACCTGCCGTGATCCTGCTAAGGGGATGGCAGGATTAAGGCAGGTCATATTGCAGCCGGTGACTACAAAAATAGTACAAAAATGAGTTCGCCGGGCACGTGTGTGCTCCCTGCGCCAGCGCTCGACGAGCCGAACATCTGCGGCGAGAAGGAAGTTTCCGTCTGCGCCGCGTCGGCACGCGAGCGCACCTCACCCATCTTGTCTGGCCAAAAGGTACTCTGGGCCAAGGTTTCAACCGGGCCTCAGTTGGCCAGACTCTGGCCAAAAGGTATACTGGGCCAAGGTTTCAACCGGGCCTCAGTTGGCCAGACAAGTCCCGTAGGACTCGTCAAGTCTCCGCCAGAGCGAAGACTAGACTAAGCTTTCACAGCCGTCCGCCGGCTTATATACGCTCCGGTTGCCACGTGGCAATGGACAAAAAAACAGGGCGCAGGTTAGCCTGCATATACTCCGCCTCGTGCGCGCTCACAGCAGGTTCTATTACTCCATCCACACCTTCAGCAAGTATTCCTGCCCCACCCGCGATTACCCACCGGAAGCCTGCATCGTCCAAAAGTGGGCGGGTTCACCGGCGCTCCAAACGCCCGAATGTCTGAGTTTCACCTCCTGGATGAGTCATGCAACAGATTACGAAATTGAGTCCTCATCCATCATGTCTCCGTATTGCTGCTTTCAGAATCCCTGCAATCTCAAGTGGCATGATTTTGCTGCAACCAGTGTGTGCGGCATACATTTAAGTATAATACATTCACCACCGTCCTTCCCTTGTTCCACCTTGTTTAGTCCAAATCAACCAGTAGCGTCGGATAAAATGGTTGGGACAGCCATTGACAGTCCTTTTCTTCACCCAACAACGTGCCAGGTGGGACGGGTGAATGTGGACCTCATCTTATACTTTGGAATCTACTTTTATTAATTATGAACGCAAAACGGAAAAGTAGGAGCGATCATTTTTTTATGACCGAATTTAGATGGTTTGAAGAGCGATGATTTTAAAAGTCAAAATGTTTTGTTGGTCTCGAGGTTGCCCGTCTTGACTTTTTTCGAGCAATTTAGTCCCTCAAAGCCTCAATCGCACCGACAAACGTATTTCTTTGGATTGATCCGTTTGTAACACCTGAAAAATATTAAAGCCTTTTCCTCAAAGTAACTATTCCTGGTTCTCGAATACTTATAGCCAGAACACCATTAGCTTCGTCGGAAACTTACCTTGTCCGGGGCTTCCGGAGAACACAGTTTCCATTTCCGGAGCACTTATTTGCGCGGCATTTGTTTGCTCGCTTTTTCGTCTTCAGAAGAAATCTAAAGCTTGCATCTGTTCATCAGATGACGAGAAAAACGCTTCCTTGGCATCAATTGTGTGGTCTCAACTTTCCTACGACAGTAACTGATTACAAATATGACTAAAATAAATAACCCACGGTCCAAGTGATTTTATAACGAAGCGAGCGATGTTGGCACAACGCATTCGCATATCCTTGCTGGTACTCTAGAGCACCAATCCTTTTCCACCCAGATCAATTGGTAGTTTCATAGTGTTACAGATGTCCTTCTTCAAATGGATATTTTCTCCAGTCATATCCATTCCAACAAATGTTTCTCCAACAAGAAACAACACACCTACTTTCTCGTAGAACCAGTCATGTCGTGTGTAAGGATCGTACTCGAACTTGGTGTAAGCGTAATAATTCACTCGACGCCGCTGAGCCTTTGCAATTCTTCTTGTTTCTGTGAGGAGGGCCTGAAGTGCCCAACCTTGTAAGCCTGTAGCTGAACACAAGACCCAAAAGACGTACACGGACGAAGCGGAAATTTTGTTCAGCAGTTTCCTTCCCGTTTAGATATATGGATGGATACAACGTGCGAGTTGTGTTGTAAATGAAATCCATTCTAAACAAGTGGCCGGAGTTTTCTCCACTCAGGATTTACACGTATTTATTCAAATAGAATAAGAGCATGCCTACTTGTCGTTGTAACGCTGGGCATCCATAGAGCACTCATAGTTGCCTTCATCTTTTCCAGCTCCTGCATTGCAAAACGGAAAGTCGTAGAGGCCCCAACGAGCTCTTGGACGTAATTCTATGGCCTTTTCCAAGGTTTTTGTAAAGAATACTCTGAAGAGGGAGAACTCAGAAAACGAAAATAGAAAACCTCCAGTGGGTAATACTTTGATGCTTCATTGAACTCTTTTTCGGCAACCGCTTCGATTTCTTTTCCATTAGCCTTGGATATCTGGACTTGGCAAGTTTTATTGACTGCTTTTTGTAGACCTAGAAGAACCCAGTCTTGTATCTTTAATAGGAGTCAAAAGTATCAGAATGTTTCACATCTTTTCCTCCCCAATTCATCTCATATAATGGCCGCCACTGTTCTATGTCAATCACAGCTATTCCGTTGAAGTTTTCGTCAGGGATCGCTCCTTTGATTTGTTTTTCGACAACAGCCAGGTGATTTTCGATAGAAATATTCTGAAATATTTAAAACAATTTGAGGCTTCACATAGATCAACGTCGTAGCAAGATCAACGCATCCTCTAAACTTAGGAGCAATACTATGATGCTTTTTCGCATTGACAGTGCAAGGTAATGCAAGTTTAAACAGCATTTTGTTCCTAAAGGTTCTGTTTTCGCACGGAAACTTCTGATTCATCTTTTCAATAAACGATGTATTCAAGAAATGAAATTTATGTACCTGGGGCAAACCTCCATTGATAGGCTGTGAGGGGTCATAGGCTTTGTAGTAGGGACATAGACCAAATCTGTTCTCATAAAATATGACAACTTTGTTACCGAAAAACTCTTGACCTGTAGGTACCAGCGCAAACATTGAAGCAACAAATAAAATCGGTACAAAATATTTAAGGAGAGCATACTTACCTTTATTGTGAATAATCCCAAATTCCTTGAGTGGAATGTCGATGCCTAGCTCCTTGCATGATGCGCTAGGTACATTCTAGTGCACCTGAATGCGTAAGACTTCATGAATAGTTGGCGAACTTCACTGTTTATAGATCACTGTGATATAAATGACGTAGTTGCTACGCCAAATCTTCAAGTGCGACTTACACGAAAGGCATCTTTCGCGGTAATGATTGCGCATTGCAGTGAAATTTGCAAGATTAGTAGTGACCACATTGCTGAACGCCAAATGCTTTTTTGAATGACTGCATGGATATTTAAACGGCGGCAACAATTACAACTTGTAGGCATATACACACCATTTGTATGAGTTGACATTACACTTGCGTATTTTACATTAGGGCATTCATATGCACACTTATATATTCTTTGCGATAACAATTACCAAACCCGGATACACCATTCCATAGAAGGGCACTACGGTAAACATCATGGGTGCACAATTTCAGGACGCCCCACTGGGACAGTATTCATCCTGCAGACAGTATGCACTCCTCTTTTTTAGAAACATAGTCAAATGCTGCAGCAAATACTGAACATGCTACGGTCGCTAATTAGAACGTTGCCATGTTTTAAATAGTTGGTTTCTATGCAACAGTGGTGATAAGAATGCAATAACTCACTCGTTAGGATTCTAGGAATTGACATTAGCATAATCGTCTCCATAAATGAGGTGTTGACCGCAAAAACGCAAGGATTCATCATCCTGGATAAGTCATGAGTCCCTGTTATTACTATACATTGACCCCTCAGCCCATAGAAAAAGGATATGCGCCCTACTTTTTGTGAGTAGAAAAGCAATGATGTAATTCTTTGAAATTATCGGCATCAATTCTTGATTCAACACTGCCCTTTTCAAATACTATTGTATCTAACATCGAATATGTTGCTGGTGTTTCCCCCAATTTCCGTCCCGCACAAAAATGGTCATGTGCTGTCATTCTCGTGTTATGTGCAGTTTTTTCTGAGAACTAGGTGACAGTTTCTAGTAGGCTTCCAGGAACTTTTTGGCACACCTGTTTCTATGAATTCAGATTCACTCCGAATGGAAACATCCAGGCGATACCCAGTTTCATGCTGGTATAATAGATTTGTAAAAAGAAAAAAGACATCCACGTCGACACCATATCCTATTTACATACGACAGCAAACCTTCCACTTTTTAAATCTGGGGATTACAGTTCTGTAAAGCAGAATTAACTATGATTGCGGCCATTAACAGAGTTGCCCAAACAAATGCATATCCGATATTGATTCGATGTGGCAAACAGAGGGGAAGATTAGGAGGAGAGCTCGCGCTCTCTCAATGTGCTCCCTTACCTTCTTGCTTATACTACTTCAGTCAGCAGTTGCACCTGCTCCCGATGTTTTTTCGTAAGCACTCTATACCTTGATTTTTAACTGCGGAGAAGTATCTGCAGATACCCTTCCTTTAACTTCTGAGCTCCCTTTCAGCAGGTTTACTGGAACATCCAGACAGCTGTGTGCAATCGGACGAATGCAAGCTTTCCTCTCAACAAGTTTCACATCATCCACAACACAGGTATTCCAGAACAAAATTGCATTACCTTTGAACTTAAATCAGGGCTGGCTCCAACAGATTCCAATACAAATTAGCCTATGCACACTCGCAACAGGCCCATTTTTGTTGGCGAGACAAGCATTCCGCGAATGTAGTTTTAACATTCTTTTCCAGAATGGAATTCACGAATACCCCATTTTTGTTATTCAGTAGATGCAAAAATGATTTTCCCTTGAATATGAAAGTTCTTTTTCGCTTAAACAGTGCATATGCGCTCAGAACCTACAATTCTCTGATCAACGAATTCCACTTGTAGGTGAAAGATTCATGGGAGATAAAATTGTGGTCTTCTACGAGAAAAGATTCGGGTTGTGCCCTTACTACAATAACTCTGATCCTAATCAACCTGTAAATGGAGGGCTACCTCAGGTAAGAATACATATATATTTTTCTTCTAATCAACAATGAGACGCTGTTGGAACCAGGAGGGCGATTAGTATTGTAAATAAAGTAGTATTTTAGGAAGCATATCTGGACTGCACACGAACGTGCTAATGCGGGAATCTCTCCTAGTCGAGTTTCTGTCTTTATTCTTCCAGCAAATTACTGGTTATTCCTACAATAATGAAGTGGAAGGAAGATTATGAAATGAATGTCTGCTCCTTATTGTTCCACTTTCCCAGAAATGCCCCAGATAGGATTTTTGCACAAATTGAGACTGTTCCATTGGGGCAAAAATATCAAAAATCCTCTTATACAAATCATGTTAGTGCAACAAAATTTTCTAGAGCGCAGGCGGTGGGAGCACCAGCAGGGGCTCAGTCATAGACTGTGCACGCGAGGATGCAAAGCTGACGGGGCATTTGGCAGATGTTTCGTCATGGTGCATAGACGTAGTGGAAGTCGGGTGCATTCGGGATTCCGCGGTGGGACCAGCGGCTAGTGGTCTGGAGCCCTCCGTGCGAGACAGTGTTTACAACGATTTGATGTTGCATAGCAGCAAATCGTAGAGGTCCCTTGGGCACAATGCAGCCCGAGGATCCACCTGTTTGAGAAATGCAGTACAATACAAAGGATGAACGAACGAAGAACGCGTCATCGTATGCTGTCCTGACATTTTCTGAAACCAGTTGTGCAACTGATCAAACTTTCTGAATATATTTCCTAACTTTCTTCCATTATCCTCGAGATTTACGTAGAATGCGGGTGCACTGATGAAGGACAGATGTGCCGGGGCCCCGCAGTTTAGAAAAACATCAGGATAGGTGTTCATCGATGGAGGAAGGGTCCACCCTGGCCCAATAGTGAGGAAACGCCAGAGTTCGAGTCCAAGGATGGGGATGGGGTTTGCCGTGGTCCAATACCGATGGATCAGGTCCAGTGTGGCTCAATAGTGGAGAAAATAATAGTGGAGAACAGCGCCAGGGTAAAGGTTCAAGAATGGAGAATGGGTCTGCCCTGGCTCATGTGTGAAGCTTTTGCACATACCTCAAGTGGCTGCCCCACCCCATTTTCTAGCGTCCCGAAGGGGCGCTAGTGTTAATATAATTTAAGATAACAAGTCCCGAGATGATTGAGAGAGTCATGAACATTCTTTCCAGAATCATTCCTTGAAAAAGCACTTGGATGCAGTGGCAGAACAAGTTCAGAGGAAAATCCCTGATGTGAATTTCAGCGGAATTGCTGTAATCGACGTGGAAGAATTTCGTCCCCTCTACTCCATGAATTGGGGGCAAAAGAGAGTAGGAACTGAAGATTTCATATTTCGAGTCATCGCCACATTATTACTTCTTTTTTCACAATTTGTTTTCCGCAGTTTCAGAAATAAGCAGTTTTCCATTACAAGCTAACATTGAGGTATATAAGCAACAATCAATGGAGCTTATCAAAGCCAGATATCCGACTTTTGATGTGCGGCAGGTTGAAAAAGAAGCAGAGAAAGCGTATAATGAAGCTGCAAAGTAACAGGCAATGGAATGGCTGTGATCACAAAAATAAGGAAAGAACATTCAGGAGATTTTTCATTGAAACCATAGAAACAGCACGGAAACTACGACCAAAAGCTAAATGGGGTTATTACGACTACCCATTCTGTAATACCAACTCCGTCAATTCTGAAGGTGACTACGAGTGTTCGGAGAAGGCGAAACGTTATAATGATGAGTGAGACAATTTTCTTCAGTGACATCAAAAATACTTTAGTTGTGCTATTCATTCACGTCAATTACGTAGAAACGATTCTCAGGTTTAACTTCCAGGTTGTTCTTCATTTGGAATGCTACGGATGCACTTTTCCCGTCGATTTATCTGCGTGGGCGGAAATCGACCACGCAAAACTTCCGCTTTGTCCAGATGATGTGTGAAATTTTTCACAAAAATATTTAGTTGGGGAAATTTTGAAGGCGCGAGGTTTAGAATGTTTCTGAGTGCATTTTAGGCTCTCCTGCAGGAAACAAAGCGTATTGCGAGCAGTGTGAAAAGCCAACAAAATCGTCAAATAAACATTTACGTCTACAGTAAATTCGAGTGCGGTCTTTATGAAAACCACACATCTTTCTATCGAAAGGTAGGACATCAGCCAGGCTAACAATGTTGATGTTAGGAGTCCTCATTTTACCCTTTTCTTAGGAGCTTTAGTAAATTTTGTATTTTTCCATCACTAAAGATATGAGGATTTTTGAGGGTCTTTTCACATTCTTCGAATGGAACAGTGTCACCCCTATTCTTTGGGTGTCACATGATCTGTTGATATCTCAACCTATTCCGTTAACTGTATGAACGCAGATCACCGATGACTTTAGGAGGATATGTGCAACACCATCAAGCAAACAGTAGATACTGGAATGAGTGAAGTAGTGCTTTGGTCTACAAGTAAGCAATTGAAGCAGAGGTGTGGTCCGATCGCGCATTACATGATGACAAAGTTCGGGCCGTGAGTTAATCTAGAACTTTCGATGATCCAACATGCTGCGCAGGAAAGTCTCAGCAGAACGCTATTCACTCTGAAAAAGTAATTCCAGTTATATTCTCAGTGTTGAGCAGTTTGAGCAATGTAGAAAAGAGAAATGCTTTGGTAGAGGAAAGTGCGTACTTCGTCACCCTATGAAAGAGTAAGTATAAGATCGTACTGTGATGTTATCATCTGCATGTGCATACATATCCTTCAGATGTTTCCCAGATTTGATACCACAACTGTACACGTTGTACAGTTGCCAATGCGACCGCGGATTCGATGGAAGACGTTGCACGAAAATATCTAACACGGTCAACATTGAAACAAACAGAGCTTCTTGAACCTATAAGGCTACCATCTCCCATTTCACCCCATTAAAGATCTTTTTTTTCTCTGAAAATTTTGTAAAAAGGCAACTAGATGAAACAAACTGACATGACTCGTTTTGTTCCATAGGATTGGGATAAAAGGAAAAGCACATTCAGGTCAGAGACATTCCAAATCTATGCAACGTCTAACCGATAAATGCGGAATGATAGCATGTTGTTTGTCCAGAGAAACACCAAGCAATCTCGACGGAAGACCAACACTGAGCAGAGACGTAGACCAAGAGTGAAGATTGCAGCAGTCTTCCCTATTCGTATTGGACAAATACGTAGACACAAAATCTGCACTGAAGTTTTGCGCTAAATTTTTTCTGGCTCTTACTCAGGTTTTCAAGGTGACCAAAAAAAGCCCTGATCTAACACCATTAAATTTTATATGACTTACCTCATCAGAACCATGCCAACATTGCTGAGAAATAACCCCAGTAGGCGTTGAGCAATAACTTAAAGGCAGCACTCACGGAAATTCTCACCTCTGAAATGAGTCGCCTACTATGTAGCGAGCCACCGGACAATTACAAAACTAAGTCGAACACCTTGAATGGCCGCCTCCCTGCGAAGATAGTGCCGTGGACACATCTGCCGCTATGGACATTAAGATTTCGTCGCGCCAACTAACGCCGTTGACAGGGTGTGCGCATGCGGTTCAGCGGACGCTTTTTTATGAAATTCGCACCATTTGCAGGGTTTCGTGACGGGACCCATCACGGAACACTCGTCCGCGCTGTGGACACACATGAAATAACGCCATCATTTTCTGTGTTCTTCGCGTGTTTCACGCTACTTTATCGTTGTCTATGAATTCATCATCCCTGAAAACCCCGATATACCGCGAAATCTTCGACCCAAAAATTTCCGTGAGTGCTGCTTTAAAGCCCCCGCCTCCTGTTATGATAACGTGGCAAAACTTATGAATATTAGTTCTTGGCATTCTTACCCCTCTACAAGCATATGTACGCATCCGAGTAGCTTTCTTTTAGGTCAAGTTTCAAACTACTTACGTGATTACCACGTTTCGACATAGTGCTCATAATTTGTGTTGCACATGAAATCATTTGGAACATTTAATGAGTAATTGTGCATTTGTTAGAATGAATTTTATCAATTAATCGCTGATGTTGATTTAAATTCAAGCTTACATTACTAAAATTTGATCTCCAGTAAATGTTCCTACAGTGAAAGATATTGTGTGAAACTGTTTATTTTTACACATTATAGCACACCTGGAAAATCTTGACATGCAAATATATGTAGGAATTTTTAGTTCTTCTTCTTAAGAGTCTTCTGTTTTCGAGCAACCTTATGCTTTCGAGCGACCTTGTGCTTTCGAGCAACCTTTTTAGAAGCCAGCTTCTGATGGTGCTTGCGTCCCTTCCACGGTGCAACGTGGTATTCATCTTCAGCGAGATGGCCAGCTGGATGGAGGTCAATATCGTTGAAAGCATGGTGATCTCCAGAAACCATAGCAGTGGCAGAAGTATGTCCACTCTCTGAATGCATGCCAGTAATGCTACATCGTCTTCAAAGTAAGGCTCTGTCTGGCATTACCTTTAGTGTAGTGGCTCACAACATTGCGAACTTCAGTGCGAGGATTATGATGATCAATATGCTAGAAATGTTCGTTTTACGAATGCTTCAGAAAGTCATGGCAACCCTTAAACACCGTATCTCACCACAGGATAAGGGACGGGAACAGGAGCTGGCTGAACAACTGGTTGAGCATGGACTACAACAGGTTGTGGAGCAGCTACAACTGGTGCTGGGGCCACAGCTGGAGCTGGCGCCACAACAGCATGTGGCACTGCGTACTCTGCTTTTCCCACAGCGGGAACAGCAGGAATAGGTGCTGCTTCTACTTCTGGAATTGGCTGAGGGGCAACTGCAATCGGTGATTCCACTGAAAATTTTTTGGGGTTAAATATCCTGTATTCTCCTCTTGTAAAAGACATAGCTGAAGAGTGTTAGGGGTCAAGCTTTTTGAAGACTTTGATAAGAAATACCTTCAATCCCTTCATGGGGGTAGCTTGCGTCTGACCTGAAATTTTAGCATCGAATTTCGTTTAATTTTGTTTAATTTTCTCTTTTTAAATCGCAAATGCGCCAGAAAAAGGACGATGCTTCATCCGAAAAGGTGCCAGGTTGGCTAGCACATTCACTGGCAAATTTTGATCAAAAACTCTTTAAATTTACTTTGTATTATGGTGCATTTTCTGAATCACAAAAATGGGTAATTTTCACTGTGTTGCGTTTATCACAACATTACGCTTTGAAATAATTCATGAACTAACTCATACACACCTCTGAATAAGAAGGAATACAACCAGGAGGAAGCAGTGGGCTGCCATTGTTGCGTTCGATGTTCAGGAACTTCTACCGCTTGTATTTATACTGTTGCTTAGAACTGAACTACGTTCTAAAAACTCCCGAAAGGAAACTCGATGAGAATGGCTTGAAGTGGCTTTTTACTACTCCAAGCCTAACATCATATGTTGCTACTAACACTAACCACTAACACTGTAAACTAAAAAAAAGAACTCCAAACTTATTTGTATAGGAGGAAATTGAATAGAAGGGTGTCACTACGAGTCCTGAAGTAGTGCTTCTGTCTCATCTTCTGTCTCATTTAGTGACTTTGCTTAAAAGAGTCTTACATCTCTGGTTAATGTGCAGCACTATCCCAGTCCAAACAAGGTAATAAGTCGAGTAACGCAGGGTAGATCTGCCTTTCAAACGCGTGGTAGATCCGCCCATCCTTCCAAACACACGCATAGTAACGTTGCAATGTTCATATTTTTTTACCAGTAAAATTATCTATATGTTCCCTCATATAAAAATTGAAAACACTTTTTTCGCTTCTGTTTCGGCCGTGTACGAGTAGTACTCGGATTAGAACACTATGCGTCTTTGGTTTTCAAGATGTCAGGGGAATCATAAGTACCACTCGTGGGTTTATTCACTAAGACCTCGTTTTAATGATTATTCACGTTGGAACTCCCTTAGGATGGATAGTTCACCAATTATCAAAGTCAGAAAACACGACCTTCGTTCTTTTAAACTCCTCTTTGTTTTTGAACAAGATCACCCATGGTGAAGGTACGCGGGTTTTTTTTTCGGCTGATTTCAAACATGGGTGTTTCCTTTCCTCAAGAACGATGACTTCACAAGAGCTTGGCGTCAATCTGTAGATGAACTTTAGCGGAAGCGTGTTAGCTAGCACCAGACCATATGTTACGCTTCCTTTACATAAAAGTAGCTTGAAAATGTTCCTAAGCTGCAGCAAAATGCGCTCCACTCACACTTGCTCTTACCTATTTTTTATCAAATACCTAGTAGCGTACATTGTGCAATAAGGATTTTGAGCCTGCGTTTTAAAGGCAGCAAGAGCCGAAATCCTCGATTTGGAGCTGAGGTGCGGGTGGTGAAGTACACACTCAGCACATCACAAATGTGAAACGAACGCAAACAGTGATGGCTTTCCTGCAGAGAAAATGGAACATTCGTCGCGAACACGCTTGGCCGTGTTCGTGAGCGGACGAGTTCTCCCCTGCGCAAAAGCCATTGCGGCGCGTGGTTTGGCGTAAACGGAGGATGAAATGCGTTCAGTTCACAGGGTTTCATGGCGGGACTCGACCAAAACCACTTCACCACCCGCACCTTAGCTCGAAGTCGAGGATTTTGGCTCTTGCTGCCTTTAAACGGATTCGAGCTCCTGGCCAACCGTGCCAATTTCTGCTGAAATGTCACCCTAAACTGTTGGCATATAGTCCCAGGTAATTTCGACAGATAATTTTTTTAGACCGTGTGTGTAGAGAATTGATGACTGGTCCCCGGACATTTTCTTCCGCAGAGAAAACGAGGTTATTTTAGGAGGTGGGTGGTCCTGCACTTCACAAGATCCTTCTTCGGTTAAAGCAGGAGGGAGATGAACCGTCTGCGGTGTTTATCTCACATCATGTTATGTTGTCTCAACAATAGGCAAAAGATGTGATAGATTTGGGCACATATGTATGTACATATAGTCGTATTACGTTCACTCCAGTGTTCTCTTCATTCTATGTCGTTGGCCTACGCAAGCGCTTTTCCCTGTCAATAACCGGGTGGGCCTACGCCACTTACGCTGCCTTGGACAAAAATCGTCCAGTCTACAGCAAGACTTATATAATACCGAGCGAAAGCGCCGCTTCGCGGCGCTTTCTCTCGGACCCGTGTGCCACGTTACTATTGGGCCATCTAAACTCACAAAAAATGATGTTCCCAAGCGAAAGCGCCGCAAGAAAATCATTGCCATCCACATGAAGCGCAGCTTCGCCGCGCTTCACGCGAATGACAGTGATTTTCTGCGACTCTGCATGCTCCACTTTTTTCTTTGTAGGAATTCAAGGATGATTTTCTTCAAATGGGAAATGAATTGTCCCTCTGGTGGGTGATTGTTTGGTGATGCGAGGCCTTAAAACAATTCCAAGCGACCTTTTTTCCCCGTATACTCCAAAAACTTTATAGATTTAATGCAGCGCGAGCGGTGCTATGTGATCCTAAGAAAGGAATTCGTCGGAAATTCCAAGAAATGAAAGGTTTTACTCGCTTTCGGTTCTTTAATTCGGTTCATTTTGGTTTCTAAACGTGTTTTCGACCGAAGCGTAGTAACCACAGACGGGAAACACGTTATATTCGAGGCCTCCTGAAATGAATTGTTAAATCCTCCTCCTACTTTGAAACGTAAACTTTACCAACCTTTCCGCATCTTTTTCAATGTAATGTTACAGTTATGGCCTAAACTACTCCATGCTAGCGCGAAAAAGTCGCTGTTTTGACAAAAATAGGGATTCCAGCTCAACCGCTGACTTTCTGGGTGAGTCATGTGACAGATGATGAAATCAAATCCTCGCTCATCATGCCTCCAAGTTACGGCCCTCAGAAAGCTGGCATTATCCATTGGCACGGTTTCTTCGCAACCCTTGTGGCAAACATACATTCACCATCGGCTTCCCTTTGATTCTGATTGTTTACGCCAAATCACC
>KN728141.1:0-21670 GCA_000816745.1 Ancylostoma duodenale | reverse complement strand
GGCGCTTTCGCTCGGGGAAATTATTTTTTTGGGGTTAGATGACCCCAAAGTTTCGCTCGGTAAATATATATTTGGGGAGTTTTCTGCTATGCGTGACAGATTCCCCACCGTGACCAACCACTGCAGCCAAAATTTCGTTTCAATACTTCTTATCCTGTTGTTTCTACGAATATTTTCCAATTTTGATGCCGTTTCATAATTGCAAGAAAAGTGCTCGCTAGTTATGGGCTAGTTCAATAATTTAGCACACTGAGTGTCCTTTATGTAGAGAAGGTTTTTTTCTCATTCATCCATGTTTCATTGTTGAGTTCCCAGTTATTTAGGTAGAGTTGGAATGTCCTCGGCCATTAGGGCTCGGAAACGGCTGCTTTCCAAAGAGGAGCGTCATCAACAAGCCGTTCACATCCGCGCCAATAAGCGACGAGCTGCGTTCGAGCAACGTCGAGGACTGGATGGAGGTGTATCCGCGCCCACGTTAATTGTGAGTATTCTGTGTTTTGCAGGAACCTAGGTTAATTGTGAGTATTCTGTGTTTTGCAGGAACCTAGGTTCCTGTAGCACTACTGATACTGCGCTTTTTTGCAGACAGTGATTGCATTTGGTGGCAGCCAGGCTCCTGCAGAATTCATTGCACAAATTGCGGGATGTGACGAGACCATCGTTCGCACATTAGGACACAATGTTGATTATCTTGGGTTTGTTTTTCTTCACGCTCTACCTCATTTTGTGCGCTTATGCTGTCACGAATGTGTATGGTCCATTTCGATGGTTGTGATTCGTGGCGGAGGCATCATTGACTGAGGTGCGCTTGTTTTCAACCGATATCAAATGTTCTTACTGGTGTTTAACCTCACCTTTGATCTTGCATGAGTGATCACAAGTCACAACTTTCCGAATTGACGGTAGTTGTTGATGTGGTAGTTTTTGTTATTTTTGACGGTTATGGTTCAATTTATTTCAAGATATCTGGTTTTTATTCACTTGGTTTTATAAACATCCTTCATCTACCCATTCTTCGTTAGCATTCGTATTGTTTGCAAAAAGGTTTTTTTTTTCAGAATTTCTCGTTTCAAGTCACGAGTAGGCTTCATTTCTGCGGATCTTTCGAAACTGGATTACGTCTTGGACTCAGTAAAGGTGAGCCTCGCTTATATTGGAAGTGTGCAACCCTTAATAGTTCTGACAGCTAGTACTTATCCCATTACGTTTGAAAACGTCACGTCCACATGATGTTATATCAGCTTATACCTTGTTTCTTAATATAAAAAAAAACCGTCTACACGGAAGTACAGTTCTAGAGGTGCGCGCGACGGCGTCTTTCTGGTTCAGTTGCTTGTCAAAATAACTATGGCCGTTGTGTACTTCTTATTCCTGCTTGAAGCTAACCACTTTGTCAACCTTCATTTCATATTGCTTTCATCAGAAACAAAACGAGCACTCCTCATCATTTCGTTAGGGTCGTAATAAGTAATCACCGGGTGCTTTATTGTTTGCGTATTCTTGATTTCTATAGCGCAATTGCTTGAAAAATTCACTGTTCTTGTAGAGAAACAATTTTATAGTTTCCAGGTCTCAGACGTGGTTTGCTTCTTGTGGCCAGTTCAAAATCAGCTCAGTGATGAGGAACATTTGCTCCTGACTGTCTTAAAAGCGCATGGTATGTTATGGTTGTACATCTTGCTACCCAAACTACTTTTTATGATGACCTAACGAACTCATCTTTGAAATGAAAGGAGAGATTAGAGAGGTGTTGTATAATATTTTACCTCAGGTTTGCCTTCCTTCGTGAACGTTGCGCCACATCTGGGCAGTGTTCCAGTAGGAAAGAAGAGGGAAGATGCTAGGAAAAATGTGCAGTCGCTGATAGCTGAAGTGTACGTCCTCTTTCCATCTTTTGCTTTTCTTTTCCTACTTGCAAAACTATTACAGATAGACTTTAATTTTTAGTAGTTTAACCACAAGCAAACTGTTTTGCTGCGATACGGAGGCGGAACGCATTTTACTTCTACGGCACTTTGTTGATATGAAGAAGAACAAGATGTTGCTGCAGAAACGGCGACCACACATTTTGGTGGAGAAACTGGACGTTGTTGACGACAATGTATGCTGGTCGTCATATGTAAAACACATATTATGTTAAGTAGTAATTTTTAGGATGGTATTTGTTCCATCCTCGCCACTGGGTATCTTCGTGGTCCTACGTGGAACGTAAATCATTTGGTCCACATTCAAGGTTGGGGAGACTTCCAAATTGGTCGAATACTTGCGCATACCGACCCACATCCAATGAAGCAGGTATAGAGTTCTCTTGTTCATTTTGAGCCGGTATCTTAACCTGTCTCACTGGTTTTTTATTAATTGATTTGACATCTCTAATTACTGTTAAGAAAGAGAATCTTGGTGGAGATGCACTGATTGATCCAAAAGTATTAGTGGTTGCTGATGAATCCCGCCGTGAATCGTTGCAATCGGAAATCGTTCCTGATCCATTAGATGCTGAGCAGACGTGGCCTGATGAGTACGATGTGAAGGAAGACGCACAGCGTTCGTTTTCTTTCCGGCATTTCTTCGTTATTTGCTGAGGAAATGGTTAAGTTGCAGTGAAGAAAGTTTCTGAGAAGCGCAGTGTACCGAAAGGAACCTCCTCTTACCAAGCTGCATGGATTGTTGATGGAGATGAGGACTCTGTCGATGGCAGCGAGGAGGACAGCGAAGAGGTTCCTCCCGCTCAGCATGTTATGGACATCTTTTCTTTAAGGAATCGAAGACCTTTTTAATTGTTGTAGGACGAAGACGAAGAAGAAAACGAGGCTGGAATGGAAGTGGAGGCAACGGATGAAAATGATGCCGAAGATCAAGAGAATAATGAAGATATGGAGGATTTGGTGTCAGAATCAGCCGACGATGGCGGGGATGAGGCGGACGATCTCGATGAGGTATCGTTTCATATGTAGATATTTATTCTCGAATTAAGGAGACCATTTCACATCTGCGCTTGTGTCGCAGCCAAAATAAGGCACTGGATTTGAGTCTGTTCTGGATCTGGCGAAATGTTCTAGATCTGGCGAAATTGCTGCGTGTTAAATAGAATAGTTGTCATTTTCACTCCATAGCAGGAGTGGGACCACAAGTTTTGTCGCTGTTTCTGTCTCATAATCGTACAAACGTGACCCTCAGGCATTTCTGGGAAATTTTGCCTTTTAACAGCAACGAAGACCTAATTTGGCCAGGATGCAGATGCTAGATGCTTAGAATGCGTTAGGGGCTTCTTATCTATGTGTTACGCCATGTTTTACGAAGATTCTATATCTTGAAGATGTTCTTACGAAAATATTGCATCAACTTAGTTTTTCACACTCTTCATCATAGCCTGCGGATATATTCCTCGAGATGTAGCGGTCTCAATTGCTGGGGCCACAGTAATAGCAGTTTTGTTTCTTGTTTTGTCCAGCTTATTTCTCACGTTTCAAGAAAGTGAAGCACGAATTCATTGCTGTATGTGCATTCATTTGCAAGAAGTTGTGTGAGAGGGCTTCCCGTCCCTTAATACCTTGCTTATTTACACACTGATGAAAATTTGCGTATTCTTTGTTTTTCTTTAGGTGGAGAAGTATCGTCGAGAGCGAGAAAATGCTCAATTTCCTGATGAGATTGACACACCTATTAGTGATCCCGCCAGAATTCGATTCCAGAAATATCGTGGTCTTAAGAGCTTCAGGTACTTTTTCTCCTTTTTAATCTTTTCAAAAACCTTTGCTGCAAGTTTTCTGTTTTTTTTTTTTGACTTACATCAACCTCACTTTCAAAATTGTATCTTCTGCAGAACTTCTCCATGGGATCCCAAGGAAAATTTGCCGTCAGATTACGCTCGTATCTTCCAATTCCAAAATTACAAGAAAACAAGGAAAAATGTTTTGAGTACAATTGGAGAGTACGACTCCACATCGTGCGTATTCTCCGGACAATATGTGACGCTTCAAATTGATCGTGTTCCAGTTACCTTTGCACGTATGTCATTCATGTCTGTTCACTTTTCTACTCGATGTTAGTGCAACCCCATCTTTCAACTTTTCACACGTTAGGTATTGAAAAAACAGAATCTTCGGCTTTGCAATTTTCTTCACTATGTTAGATTTCAGAACAATGGGACGTGAATGCTCGTTTGGTGCTTTATCAGCTTCTGCCTCATGAACAGCGAATGTCAGTGCTGAACTTCGTCATACGAAAACATCCTTCTTGCAGAGTTCCTATAATGAACAAGCAGGTCTGTGACAAGTCTCGCATCATATCTTTATCATTCCATATTTCTCTGTTACCTCATTTTCTACCTCACTCTCTTCGTTATAGTGATTTTATTCTGTTTTCATGCAAAATCATTGCACAAATTTCAGAAGTTAATTTTCAATGTGGGATTTCGCAAATTCGAAGCCTGCCCAATTTTCAGCCAGCACACAAATGGAGACAAGTTCAAGGTTCAGTCTTATCTTTTCTCCCGATTTCTGTGTTTGCTGTGTTCTCTTGACATTGGGTATCTTCCAGCTGGAACGGTTCCTCCCCACCAACGCATCGTGTGTTGCCACTGTATTTGCACCTATTATTTTTCCCCCAGCCTCTGTGCTAGTTTTCCGCGAAGGAAAATCTGGAAAAGAGGTATTGCGGTTCATTCGTGTTTCTTTCTTCATGTTCCCCTTTACTTTGATATTTCACCACTTGCGGCCTTGTGATGATGACATTTCACCACTTGCGGCCTTGTGAGAAGACACCCTCCCGAAAAGTGAAAGTTCTCTGCAGAGTTTCCATGATTTTCGAAAAGGATCTTTCTTGAGATACTCGGAAAACAGAGTGTACTTTGCAACCATAACCAGGGCTTTCTGTGAAGGATGCTTTTTTTGCAGGAACTTGTTGCAACTGGGTCTATACTCGATATTAATCCCGACAGGATTGTACTAAAGCGAATAGTTCTATCTGGTCATCCATTCAAAATCAACAAGCGTTCAGTTGTTTGTCGGTATATGTTCTTTAACAGAGGTGGGTTTTGTAACTATTTACTACCGAATAGGTGCAGTGTTTCAAAACGAAAGCGTTCTTCTAGAAGATATTGAGTGGTTCAAACCGGTGGAGTTGTATACACCAAGTGGCCGTCGAGGACATATCAAGGAACCATTGGGTGGGTATTTTGGCGTTCACTTTTCGTTGTACTTTTGTAGTCGAATTTATCCTTCGAGATATTCGAATATTCGAACGGATTTCCCAATTGTCCGATTACTCGATTAGTCTCCCATTTCAATTTTTCGAATAAATAGCCTATTCGAATAACATAAATTACGAATCATTCGAATATTTGCTTGGAATCATTGATCAAATCATCAATGTACGCTTCTCACTCACTGGCGCCCGTTGAATTTCTCGATCTTTCATGTTTCAGGTACTCATGGCCACATGAAATGTCGTTTTGACCAGCAGTTAAATGCTGGCGACTCCGTTATGATGTCATTGTACAAGCGAGTTTTCCCAAAATGGACATATAACCCAAGGGTTGGTTGAGTTCGTTGATACTTAATGTAGAACTAACGGGTAGGTGCATATGATTGTTTTAGGTGATGTGTTCTAAAACAAGCACGGTTCAGGAAAGCGAGGAAATGGATGAATAAGATGTGTTCACCCATATTCTGTTTGTTGAGAATTTTATTGTTAGTAGTTTCTTTACCACTACTGTGAACACAAAAGATGCAGTAGGCCTGATTGTGGGGAGAATCCAGGTGTGACGCAGCCGTACTGGAGAGAGATTGGCGCAGCATGGTATCCAAAAGTTTCGTTCTTAGCTGAAATATTTTGAGGGAGATGATTCAGTGGGCCCGCTATCGCTCTTTCTGTCACTTCTAGATCAATATCGCTGATGTAGCTCCTACATAGTTCAGTCTGCTTGAATAATACGACTACTTGTTTCATTTTGTCACTGTTGATTTAATTGTTTTCTGTCATTGTTGCTGCAGAATTTATATCGCCCCATACTTCTATGTTGCCGTGTGCCTTGTTACTTGTTTTAACAAAAATAAATAAACATTTCTATGCACTAGCAATTTGTTTGGGTTAGCGGTTCATCCTTCCTACAGTAACAAATTCGAAATTCATCGAAGTACCTATAAATTATTCTGCAGAACACAATTTTCCATCGGAAGGAGTGCCCTTATGAATGGAGCAAACGAGAAGAAGTAGGACCATTCACGCTCTACGTAACCCAGTTGATTTTGAAAGTCCTGTTCAGGTCGCGCAGCAGAACTAGAACTGGGTCGATTTCGCGACCTTGTTGCGTCCTTGCCGTGTTCCTCCCTACAACAGCACGGGCCGCTTGTTGAGGTAAATGTTTTTGTATTTGTACTGGGATGAAAACTACTCAGATCTTTATTCGTAATCTCTCTTCAAAATAGTAAAACTGGAAATCAGCGACACGGTCAACTAAACTACTACTTCATGCGAAAGAACGGCGGCTTCAGCATATGCGCAGTATTGTGTGAGACGGCAAGTGACTGAAACCACGGCAGGCATCCGCAGTGAGATATGTTGGGTCGCTCACGCCATGAAAACGTCATCATGGTGTCAATAGAAAACCGACATTCAGCAGAAAGATGCAGTTTGGCTGGATACTCGTACGCTCGCAGCCTGAAAAACGTAATCCAGGAGTTAAGTCTGTCATTCCGGAGTGATCGCCTTTTTCATTCTTACCTTGCGGTTCACCCTAAGAAGTTTCTGTTAATTATGTTGTTCTAGGCCGGCCATACCTTGCTTGTTTGTAAAATCTCCCACTTAATGCTACTAATTGTAGGGTCCTGTTTTAAAGGCAGTGTCTCACCTTAGAATCGATTTTGTGACTATAACGTCAGGAGAATCTACGGGTAACGTTCTTCACAGTGTCATACACATTTCTTCACAGAATTTCCGAAAAAAATCCTTTTCGAACAACTTAAAGGGAGTGGAGACTTTGAGGTGCACGTTGCGGCCACAGAGAGTCGCGGCTTGCTGTAACAGCGGTGACTATTGCGATCAGCATCGCGTGAAGTTTTTTCTGATGTCGTTGGAATCTAAAACTAATGAAACCTCAAAAAATCATTTACGAGGCGAGACACTACTAGCTTCTAGCACTTTTGAACGTTACAGGATTCGGGAGAGAAAGAACCTTTCAAAGCTGTCGTCTTGATACACAAGGATTTTCACATTATTCTGAGGACTGGTATTCAATTTATCTCACCGCATGCACTATTTATGGAGGACTGGCCGCTTTTTCCTTTGTATGGCTATTCACTGAGCTGGTTTCAGCCCAGTGGTGGTTCTCATAAGTAATTAAGCCGGTCTATGGCGGTGAGACAGTAGCGGCACGACTGGGCAGGGATTGGTGGGAAGGGAAAGGAGTCACCTCCTAACAAGGGAGGTGCAAAAGGCCCAGCTCGCAGATCGGAATGAAACCTATCTGGCTTGAAGCTCTGTTTGAGAAGACACTACATTATGTATTTCATCATTGCCATAGGCTCCATCAAATAGAAATCCCACCACATCATTATATGCGTTCCTGCACTCCGTCAGCGACGGGGTGGCCGAGTGGAGAGGATACTGGACTGTTAGACAGACGGTCGATGGTTTGAAGCCCGTCGTGAGCGTTCTTCTTGCACTCTTGTTTTTTTTGTTCCTTGGAGTCGAGGGCAGTAATGAAATACATGATGTAGCTCCTACTTAAACAAAGATCCAAGCCAGATAGGTTTCATTCCGATCTGCGAGCCTGGCCTCTTGCACCTGCCTTGTAAAAATGGATTTCCCGCCGAAATATTTGCGATTACTTCACAAAACTGATAAAAACCATTTTTGGTGCGGACCGTTTTCCTCGAATTCATTTTTCCAACACCTCTGTTTGTGAAAGCCTGCCTTCCTTCCTTATTTCTTTTTGTCATTCCTAACCTTTCATTTTTGCAAGAGAATTTCACAATTTCAACAGAAAATACGGATTACTAACCGCTGTGCCTCCACAATCTGTGGATTTGGACGTTTCTCACAGTATGGCATGCAGTCTGTCACAATCACAAACGCAATTACTCCTACTGACCTAAACATTATGGAACTGCCAAACCGCGACTGCTATTGGGTTCGGCACAACTCACCACACATCTGACTTATATGGGTCGTACGGCTCTCCTTTGAGGATCTCTGGTGCCGAGTAGGACTTTGAACCACAGTACGTCTCCGACAGACCGTCACCTCTGATGACCTAATAGTAGTAGTCGATGAGATCAGTTCTACTTCTGTTAAAGTTATCCAAGTCGACTGACACTTCTTGCGAATCCAAAGTCACTGATTTTGATTATTCCTTCATCAGGGAAAATAACGATGTTTTCCAGTTTGAGGTCACGGTGAACTATTCCGCGCTAAAATTTGCAGGCATTTGTTTCAATTAATTATGAATTTACAATACGCTGAAAAAAATCTCAAGGATATTTCCTCGAAAGGATGTGTGTTTCAATAGGTTTTTTTTTGAGACATTTTTTTTGCGTGACTATCAAATTTCTTAGGGAACGAGTGGCACGTTTGTTTTGTTGTGAAGGGAGCTTGGGATAGTTAGTAGAGCAATTTTTTCTTCAATTTTTGTTGAGCCTATATCGTAGAAGCGACAACATTTGGAAAGAATACTCTTCTAGGTATTTTCTGAGTTACTCAAAAGATAAAACTTGTACTGAAAATATGACGGATTTTGCAGGCAGAATTATTGAAGTAAGTCACATTTACCGGATGTATGCAGTAAGGCCATCAGTTTTTGAATGAGAGGCTTTTACAAAAGATATATTTCAACCCAAAAATTCTCTTCCGTCTCAGAAAGTTAAAAAAAAATTGGTGTACCCTCCCTTCTCTAGACACAAAAAAAAATCCTTGTTAAGTGTCGGTTGATGTCAGAGGAATAATCAAGCAAACGTCCCACAGTAGCTTACACTTGAACTTGTACTTGACTGGACTTACTGTATGCATATAGTATACAGCCGAAATCACTTGAGACATCCAAATCATTGCTTGATGTTCCTTGACAGGTCCTTTTTTCTGCACGTGTTGTAGCTGTAGTAGGTTTTCGTTTGATGCGACGACTTCAAGAGAACAAAAGTGGGGAACCAAAATGTGAACAAAATGCGTAGATGAAGGTGCTACCGTACTAAGCCACCCTGTTTGATCTGTGATTCCTGCGTTACCTTACCTCCAGCGCTGTGATTTACATTCTCTACCTAATTTGTTTGAATCTAGCCGTGCAAAGGGTTGGTGCGGCTGTAAAATAGCTGGTGGACACTATTTCGAATATTCCTCATCCTATTTTCGACTTATTTTCTTATTTTACGACTATAGTTTCTAAAGCTTTCTCGCAGCCACCTACATTTTTTGAAGAGTTACACTAATACACCGAAAGACCTTCACGTTTTTTCTTGTGCTGCTTCATTTTCATACATATCGCTCTCAGCCTTTGCCGTGTCACCTTTTTGTGATAATGTATTCTCATGTTTCTCTTCTTTCGCTCTCTGTCTTCAAGGTCCTTCTCCTTCTTTCCTCTATAATACACTCTACCTTGGTCATTACTGGGTTGGTGAAAAAGCTCTGCGACACAACAAAATTTTTGGAAATGGATTTCTTCATCAGAACAAAATCTCAGTCATATATTTGCCATCAGTGTCTAGTTGCTTCGCCCATCTTTCGGACAGCTTCTTAATCCTTTCTGGCAGAACTCTGGAGTTTCTGGATCCAAACGTTCTGACACCTCACTTTTGAGTCCCAGATGATTGCTGTGCCTCACTTTCCATAAGCTGTATTTATAGTTCATCGGACCCGACCGGATAGGACTCCGATGCACTATAAATGTAGCTATAGGTGGTTCTTCACGGCCAGGTGTGGCGAATACGGAAGGTGTGATAGGAATTCCCAACCGAGATCCTGAGTCTTCTTACGACTAACGTTTGCAATGTGCGCGTGAGTATTGTTGCAGAAGATGAAGATTTGGTGGGCGAGTTCCCGGATGACGCCTACCAACTTCTGGAGTTAGGTAGCGCAGAGATCGCTCGTCATTGTGATGTTACTACTTAGGAAATCGTGGTAAAGCATTCCTAGAGGCTCCTTCAACAGCATCCAAAAACCTTCTCTTTGGGTGTGCTTTTGACTGTTTTGGAGATGATTCCTGACATAGAATCCATTGACGCTGTTGTGCGGTTCGCCAGTACCGAGGTTTTGTTCCAAGTTACAATGTTCTTTAGAAAGTCCTTCCCCAAGGAACAACGACTCATCAACGCTCATGACTTGTCAGACTCCCACAACCCAGGGGTACTCATACCCAGACAGCTGCAGTAGCCGAGGCCATGAGAGTCCTTCTTAACGGTTGCATGGCCGCTGTTGAGCGTCTTCGTCAAGTCGCGGATGTCTGCATCCGGTCTCGCCTTCAGGGCGTACTGCAAATTGTCATTATCAACAGTCGATGCGCATCCAGGCCATGGGTGGTTCTGAAGCGTTATTTCGCCCGACTCGAGGCTCTGGTACCATCGAGAGACCATCGAATGGTGAATAACGTTTTCTATAAACCCAGCACAATTATTGGCGTCGACGCTTTTTGGAGCATGTCGCAACAGGAAACCGTAATGGACAAGGGAGCAAAGTGAACTCTGACTTGGCGAAGGTACCAATCGAGTTGTCCTCGTACACCCTCCACATCAAAGCTTCGAGAGCGTTCTGCCTTACACCGGCGCAAGATCCCACCTCTCAAGCTGCTTTTCCGTGTTCGAGATGAAGATAAATTGTCGCGAAATATTTCTACCTCCCAATACATTTCCGCAACCCCCTTCACCCCCCACATTCTCAAAATTCACTTATTGAGTCGAACTCACCAATACTTTAGGGCCTACTCGCGTATTTTCCCGCAAATGCTCACGTTTTATGCAAAAAAGTAAGCCTTGTTCAGACGCACCATGTCACCTCCACGCGCAAACTCCATAGTGAGAAAGACGTGCTGCATTGCTTCGTAGTGGCCGAGGATTCGAACCAGATGAGGGTGGTTTAGGCGCTTCCAGCACTCGATTTCGCGCGGCAAGAACTTGCTGCGGAATTCCTCCGTCACCTTCTGGGTATTTATCATCTTGATGGCTACCTGAAATGATCGACAATCTAGAATGTTTGGGGCATTAGTGGCCTGAATAGAGAAAAGCAGCATACCGCGTCTCCACTGGAGACAAAATGGCCCGTTATAACTTTGCTGTAACGTCCGCATCCGAGTTTGCGAGAGTTGCGTAGGTCTATGTTTTTCTCGAGGAAAAGCTCGCAAAGAATCTCATCTCTTGTCTTATGCGACCAACCGTTGGAGGCCTGCAATACACAGCTCTCAGCACAGTGGTTCCCAAATAGGATTGGGTTCCACAGCGTGGCAGTGGATAGCACTGACTGCTGCTGAACCATGTTTACCTGCTTCTTTGAAACTGCATTAGGCGGCCTAACAGACGCTGAGTTCTCGTCGCCTCTCTCCGTCCTACTGTAGCGGTTATGCTTGTAGTCAGCACTTTTCGAATGCCTGTGAGGAGATGCGAGTTCTTCTCGAGCTTGCGCCTGTGGTTGCACATGCACTAGAGGCACGCGTCTTGAGTGAAGCACTTCTACCTAAACAACATCCGGGTTTTAGCATGGCTTATAACAATGGGCTTATTTTGTGTGTACTATGTGTGTCTGTGTCACATAATACCGCGATTGATCAATGATGCTGATTGTGAGGTCATACGAAAGGGTAGAAACGAGTATGGTGTGGTGGAGTCAAGTAGGGAGGGAACCTCACGAGATGGGACCAACTCTGTAGTAAGAGCGCACCGGCGCTTAATCGTGGGAAAACGAGGAATGTCGGCGCACATCACGGCTTATATTAGGTTGTAGGGAAAGTTCTTGCGGTTTTCGGAACAGTATATTTTCTTGACTTTTCAAAAACAGGGAAGCACAATAAGAAGTGCATAAATCACCATTACGTACTGCCACTCTTCGCCCATTTTTGGATAGCCTTTCGATGCCCTCAGCTTGGAACTGTCCTGGCATTGAGTCGGAAAAATTGCCCAACCAGCGATCCAAGTCATCTTCATTATCGAACGCTCTACCTTGTATGGCATTAGAGGGGGACAGGAGAATGTGGTTATCTTTCGAGGCAAGGTATGGGCTGTACGTTGGGTAAGTCAGGACTTTCCATCCAAAGCCGGGTAGCTTCTAGCGAGTCACAATTTCAATATGTGGACGAGCATCGTCGTGGAGAAATTGGATCTTGCCGTGATGCGGACTCTTCTCCGCTATTTTTCCCAATCTATCCGGCTGCTGATAACACAGGTCTAGCGTGAGGGCAGTGTCGCGTGGCAGTAGCGCTTAGTGGACGATGCCTGTGCTGTCACGCCAGACAGTGACCACAACCTTTAGAGGGTGATCACCCGTCTTCGGCTGCTGCTCAGGCTGCTCATCCTTATCAACTTGGTGTCGATGGTGTTTGGTGTTGACGTACAGGCACCACTTCTCATCTCCGGTAAAGATGGGCTTCAGCCGGTTTCCAATGCTCCTGTAAGAGGGCAATTTAGTATCCACCTGTGCACACCGCTGGAGATAGCACCCGGTCAAATCATGCTCACTCACTGTGATAATTTTTTAACCTCGCCCAACTGACGCAGGTGGTCGGCGCTGGTGGTAAAAGGAGCTCCCAAGACTTGTGCCCTTTCACGCGTAGTCTGACGTGGATCTGAATCTGCCAGTTGCCACAGTTGACCATTGTCGACTACGGGTGCGCATCCCGACCACGTGAAACATTGGGGTTTAATACGCCAACACAAAGGCGCCTGAACCAATCTTGTGCAGTGCATCCGGTCAGTTTACCCTCCCCAAATACAGCATTAGTAAGGCGACTACACTGCGTTTCATAACTATACGACCACCCTATTTTTTGCAGCTGTGCTTCATGCAGCGAATTTGGGATTTTTCTATGGTTGGCAATAGATTCAGCGGACAAAATAGCTATGGGACACAAATTTCTACACCACACACTTATCTCCTGAGTTTTGAAATGCTTGGTTACCGTTTTTCCCACGTTTCATACCTATACGACCACTAACGAATAATGAAGATTGATGAAAGTTTGGCGCTTCAGCTTGGGCTTACAAGGATGGCAAATAGTGAGTTTCACATTGTTTTCAATACCCCTCGCGATGCATCTCTGAGCACAGAAGAGAAAGCTGAGATCCGGCTTCTCAACCATGCAGGACTAAGTCGTCGAGCTATCGGGATGAAGACTGGTCGTACTCACCGCTTCGTTCCTACTTATTTGCGAAATTTCAATGGATGCAACAAGATAGAGGATTCTAGACGCCAAAACTTCTCACATCTCATGAGGAGAGGCAGATCTGCAGGCAGGTGCCCAACAGTTGCTTTTCGCTCAACCAGATCCGAGCAGAATTGAAAGCCCCTCTCCTGAAGAGCACCATCTGGAGGGTGCTACACCGTAACGGATATGTTGCGAGAGAAGTTACGAAAAAGGCTACACATCTGACTTTTCTTCAAAATGCGGTTCAGCTAGAATTCGCTCTACGGAACATGACAACAGATTGGAGCACGGTAGCGGTGATTTTGAAAGCCAGAGGAAAACGAACGAGGCTTTGACGAATGCTTTCAAATCACCTTGACAGATGAGCAGTGTTTCAATATGGGTGGACCTGACGGCGTGAAAGGCTTCTGGGACGGTTTGCGAAGGAACCCAACCACCTTCAGTTGCCGCAACTTTTGAGGCGGATCATTCACGGTTTGAAGTGATTTTTCTGCCGGGAACAAACCAGAGATAGCATCCGTTTCGGGTCCAGTGGACTCGATGGAGTACCAGAACACTCTGCTGAGGAATTACTGCCGTTTTTGATGGACATCGTCAACAGAACTATAGATTCCCGTAGGTTAACGCCTTAGTACATGCCAACCAGGCAACTAAAAACTAGCTTTCGGAGAACAGAGCGAACGTCGTTGATCGGCCCACATGCAGCCCGGACCTGAACTTAATGGAGAGTTTGTCGAGGATCTTAGCACGAAGGGTTTACTGCAATCATGGTCAATTTCAGGCGATTGATGAGCTGAAAACAGCAATCATCGACGCCTGAGAAGATGTAGAGAGCGATTCCCTGGAGAGTCTGGTGAACAGTTTGCTGAATCGCCTCTCTGAAGTGGCTTCTAAGCCAAGAGAGCCGATTACCTAACGATGTAGAGAGCGATTCCCTGGAGAGTCTGGTGAACAGTTTGCTGAATCGCCTCTCTGAAGTGGCTTCTAAGCCAAGAGAGCCGATTACCTAACGAATTTGTTGTATTTAATGTGTTATTTCGTTGTTAGAATGTTAGAAAAGTGAATTGCTTGCGAGTGGTCGTATAGTTATGAAACACTGAGGAAACTGATAAATTCGAAATTAAAAGTTAAGATAAAAACTAGAGCAATGGAAATTGGTGCCGATGGGTTATTCTTAGCCCTGAATCTAATGGATGAAAGAGAAAAAGTCTATCTTGACTGTATCTTCTAGTATTGCGAAAAAATAGGGTGGACGTATAGTTATGAAACGCAGTGTATATGCGGCTGCTGATTCCCCAGGTTTGAAGTCGTTTAGTGAAAGATGGCAAAAATACTGCGTGGAAAGCTCCATATTTCTGGACGAGGCTGTGCAGGAGTTTGCAGGTGATGACATTAATAAACTTGCACATACCAGACCTCCTTATATATGCAAAAGACAGGTTGCTTCAAAGCAGCGTGGGGTTATAATAAGCACACTTTTGAAAACCGCCCGAACTTACCCTACAACCTAATACATAACTTTCTTATCATGACCTTGGCGAAAAGGCAGTTGGGAGGAGCACCCTATGATTGATCGTGGGCTTCACCCTAGAAGCTTAAGTCTTGGCCCTAGCCTAAGCCTGGCTTTGTTGCACGCATCCGAAAACCTTCCTAGACGCCTGCAATACCGGCCCTAATTTGTGTCCCAAAATCCGTCGAAAACCATCAGAATCTCTAGGAATGGACTAAATCAAACGTTTATACTACCGATCGAAGACTCTCTATCTTCTGACTCCAAATATCTATATAAAAATTCGCTAGAGACCAAATTAACAAAAAAAAAATGGCCCAGCTAATTACATGACTTGCGGGCATATCGGTTCTTTGCACTTTTGTATAAGGGGAATGAATGTAGCCTATGGAGAATCCATGACAATTCAAAAAGAGAACCTTGTACAGATACGGAATGTGCACTCCACAGACCATTAGCCAGGTTAGCTTACACGTTACAAGCCTCTGCATATGGGGTGCCGTGCAAGAAAACAAAATTTTCTCAAGTTTCCATCTTCATAAGGGCAACTTCCCTGGGAGACCATTGACCAGCAATTGAAATATTCTTAAATGCAGTTTATTCTGTCGATCGCCCTGCCTATGTCTGCAGAAAAGATGTTTCCCCTTTTATTGGGATATGAAAGTGTACCAAATCTTCAGAATGAAAGCAATTTTTTCGTCGTCATTTTGAGCTCAAACACAATTTTTATATAGATATTCGGAGTCAGAAGAACGAGAGCTTTCGATTGTTAGTAAAAACATTTGATTTCGTCCACTCCTAGAGATTCTGGCGGTTTTCGACGGATTTTGGGACACAAGTTAGGGCCGGTATTGTAGTCCGGGTAAATAACTACTCATGGGCAATTAGGATGCGGGACAGCTTCGAGATTAGATGCTCTGAAAAGGTAGAGTATTCATAGATGGGGATCAGAGAAATTAGAGTAAAGAAATATATTAACTAAACGGAAAATAAATAAAAATAAAATAGAGAAAAAATAGTAAAGAGAGAAGTAGAGGAACAAAAATTATGTCGAAGTATCCAAAATTGTTAACAGGCAGCTGAAAATCACTACTGGTCAGATGGTCCCTCGGAACTTCCCGTTATCCGCTGAGTACGCCGCAATGCATTCCGCTGGTTTCATGGATGCCAACTCCCACTTCACAAAAACTCGTCAGCCCTGGGGGACGCCAAACCTTCCCGGCGACGTGAATAGGGGATACTGGGTATTTTAAGAGTATTTTATGCCATCAGGTTGGTGCAGAATCAATGCGCGTTTTTTTTTTTGGATTCACTTCCGAAAATGCCTTCGTCTCCCTTGTCACTTGTGCCCTTTGGCTAGTTTTGGACTTATTTTAGCGCACCATTCCACTTGATGCCGCCACATCCCTATCAGTAAAGTCGCACGACCAACATGACGTGTGCCGCCGATGGAAATGTGAAAGATAGCGAATGATATGTTTTTCCAAAATACAGCCCATTTTCTCAGAAATTACATCAACTGTCGGTTAGTCATCAAAATTGGAAGGGGAGGGGGGGGGGGGGGGGGAGACGGATTGGAAGTCTTCAAAGAGGAAATTTGTAACGTTTTCCACATAATTCTATTATGGGGAGCTCGTAGCTTTTGCCGCTGGTTCCCATGTACTCATACACACGAGCTGCTCATTTAGGAAGAGGTGCAATAGATCCTTGCTGAGCTCTAAGGAAACCTACTCAGAATGGAGCACTGTGCTTGTAGTTACACATACTGTGCTCAGGTGTAGATACAGCTCTTTTTTCGAGGCTAGATGAAGCATCTTCATCGCACGCAAGCCATTTCTCCTTCAGTGGGGTCATTCTTGAGGATTGTTCAGTACTTATCCCCAGAGTGAATTTTCTACAGCTGCTGGAAGTTTTCCCGACATTTTGTGTTTGCTGTGCTTTTCGCAACATTGTTTGCTGTGCTCAAATAGCCACTGCAGCACGTTATCTGCCGTTGTATATGGATGCTCCATTGTTGGACAGTCTGCTTCCATTAGCTTTTCCTCTAGATGTATTCGTCCTATCTTTATGAGTATTCTGGCTTTTCTAGTCTCCTCTGATTAGCCAGCGTCGAAATTTTGCGTCACGTACCTGAGCATAGTGTTGATCTCCTTGACCTCCCAGTGTGGTTGTATGCGGCTGGGTTCCTCTCATCGAGAGTACCACCTGCAATTTTTTCCTCGTACATGGGCTGAGCTGTCCAGTGTTGCCAAGTGGTCCGAGTGGTCTTACCTTTGCACGTTTGAAAATCCTGACAGATGCTACTTCTCCGACACCACACTCAAATGAATATGAACATCCCCGAAGGCGATGGTTATCGAGGCGGTCTGTTGTGATTACGTCGCTGACATGCAATGCCACGTTCCGCGCAACTGGCCGTCGTCTCAACGTGTACCCAGCGCTGTGTCGAAAGTCAGGTTGCGTTCGGATCCGTCGCTTCCGCAGCTCCTTGTCCACACATGTCAAGAAACCCGGGAATTCGGTCAATTTCCTGGAAATCAAGTGCCAATTTATTGCTGCAGGGATAGCAGCCGTGGCAGAGATGTGTCCGATAAAATTATTGCTCCCGAGCTTGTACGGGTAGCATTGCTCGTGAAGTGTACTGCGTGGATCTTCCACGAGGTTGTAATGAATACCTTGCATTCGCACGAGGCTAGGATTCATGAAGATAAAACCAATGAAAACCAGGTTAGCAAACCAACTTTCACGTCCTCCGTCCCCCAACATTATGTAGTCCACGGGATAGTCTGCCACGCTAACCATCGTTGGTTTGCGGGGTTAACGTTTGATGCATCCCAAACAAAGTCTCACTTGGAAGACATTCGTGCAATCGATTCGTTCCGACTGTGCATTTTCCGCGACTGCGGCCCTACTGGCACTTGCGCCCGCAACGCGGTCGGCCAGACAGATGATCCACCAACAATCCGGTGTCTTCAGTAAGTTTTGTTTCCTCTTGTATTGTTCTTTCTTAGCACTTAGGACACATAAAATAAAGAGAGAAACAGACGATAAAACTCGTCAAAGAAGACGGATTAATGGTGGGTCAAGTGTTTGACCGGCCACACTGCGTGCTGCAATGCCATGAGAGCCGCTGTCGCGGGAAATGCACTGTGAAGACGAATCCACTATACCTTTTGCCTGACTGGGCGAAATAGCTATTTGCGGACCACCAGAAAGCGAGATTGCCGCGACGTGATGTTTTTTTTTAAGATAAAATTATCCAAGATTTTTAATAAATAGTGCGAAATCCGTTTCGGACAAGCTCCCGCGCTTCGATGACCAGATTAGAGGGAAACTTCCGTCCTTCAGTTGTATTATATGGTTCAGGAACGTTCGCGGTAAGGCCTCAACCTAGCCATAAACAAGCCACGATGAATGAGTTTCACAAATGGAAATTGTTACATTTCATACGAGACTTTGGTTGCAGCGAGGGTAGCAGATGGATGTTGGTGGCAGTGATGTGGAAGAACCGTAGCGGGTTTTTTTTACGGGAAACTCATCCATTTTGAATTACCGAAGAGGTCACTCATTTCGGAAACATTTCTGAGATCCATAACAGGTGTATCGCTGTGCTGGAGGGAGGGCCTTTGGGTCCCGTCAAAAAGTGGGCGTGGCTAACGATGACGCCTGGATATGCAGGTGCTACGCAGCTTCTGCTGACAGCCAGGCGCACTCACAAAGAAGGGAGTGACTACTGAACGTTTGCAGTATGTAGAAGTGGTTTTATAGTAACTGCTCAAAAATTACATCATATGGTGAAATGGACGGGGATTTTGTGACTAACACAACAACTAATCTTCTACATTGGAAGAAAAATATCCCTGCAAAATCTCCCGGGAATGCTTACCTCAACTCAAAGTTTGATATCGAAATCTCCATTTTTCAAGCCCAAACAGAAACTTCATTTAAAGTGCTTCTTAGCTTTTGTTCATCGTTATTGGTAAAGAAGAATGGCCCAAATATCCAATAGTCACACCCTTTTTTCAGGAGTGTATGTGCCTGTCAATAGAAGCACCGCATCACCTGCATATCCTAGGGAGATCATATGCCACGCCCCTTTTCCGACGGGACCCGAAGGCTACGCCGCCGCTGTGCTTTCTGCCGCTTTCATGATTAACAACTTTCTACCCACAAAGCGTATTCACCCGGCGGGAGAGGTGAAACCTTACGGAAGTTTTCATGAGTACGGGTATTGCATACATCTCTGATCACTTTCACCATCTATGAATTGACTGACTCACTGTTAAGAAAGTTGAAGACGGCCCATATAGGACGATTGGCAAGCGTTCTCATTGTTTTATTGTTACTACCAGAGTGATCGTTGCGCCCATCACACAACGGCGGACACGTAGAATGACGTCGGCTGCCAGCGCACCCCTGTCTCACCGTGATGGACCTTCTTCTTAGCATTTTCGTCACTATGGGGCACCGGTTTCCTCTCAAGCGTCAGTAAGCCCGTTCGTCAGAATCTTCCTCACTTCTTTGTGAAAGCCTCTTGATATGACGCGGTACACAGTATAGTTAGTTTTTGACGGCAGTGGCTGGTTCTCATGCATAGACACACTTACTCACATGCTAAGCCAATTAGAAGAAAGTAGGGTAATTTGCAAGGAGCAGGCTAGTTACTACAGTAAGACAAGGTGACTCTTTGATTCGATTTCATTCAGCTTGGTGACGATGGCCTCGTTCTAAATTAAAAGTGATCATAAGTTGACTAATAGAAGGGGCCGCAAATAACACAAACATACTGGCTGCCGGCACGCCAGAACTTTTCTACTCTCACGTGGAATCCATTCTTCCGACTGATTTCTCTTACAAGGGAAGTGCATGAACAAGTTAATTAAGCTGCGAATTCGAGATGAAGCCTCTATAGTTCGAGAGCCTTTCCAAAATGATGTTCACTTATGTGTACTTGAAATTTGCTAAATGGTCAATAGAAGCTCAGGAAAAAATGGCAAAACAGGCTCACACTGCAAGACGTGATGCTGCGAGCATGTTCACGACAAGCGAGAAACTTACCTTTGCGCCACAACCATTTTCCGGTGCCATTTTACGTTCCTACACTCGTAGAGTCCCATCATATGCATCTGACAAAACCGCGCGTAACTCCCTACAGAGACAAGATTCAGGAAGGAAGAAAACAGATTCGAAACCAGGGACCGCATGCATCATTGAGATTACCCCGGGTAAACGTGTTAACATCACACAAATTTATCCACAGTCATAAGTGTCGAGAACACGTTTACCCTGGGTAATCTCAATGATGCATCCAAGCCCAGCATTGCTAGCTGCACAGTGCAGGGTACACCAAGCCACAAGTCCATAGTACCCATAGTGTCCTCCCCTCCCTCCACGTGCTGTTCTGAGCTTCTGTAGAACATTTAGCAGATTTGAAGTATAGGTCGTAACATCACGTTGGACACGCTGTCTACCCATATAGTTCACGTGATGGATTAGCAGCTTTTCTTCGTGCACTTCCCTTGTTAGCTGAAAGGAGCTCGCCGACATGTTTTTTTCGGAAGTTTCCCCGGAAATCCTCTCATTGAGTTTGCCAGATTTTATTTCAGTTATGCATTTACAGTTGCACACTAGAACGAGCTTCCATGCATTCATCAATGTCGCTATCGGAAACTTTGAAATGAGGAAGCATAGTGCCTTCATCTCTAACTTCTGCACATTTTTCCCCTTGTAGAGCTTGGATGTGGGTGCTGCTCGTTCCGTTGATTCGCTCACATGCTGTGATAACCCCATCGTCGACAATTGTTGCTCGACACTGGCAACAATTTTGAACGAGGTCGCAGAGATCCGAATCGATGCTGCTGAGAAGTACTTCCCATCCCTGTTACTTTATGAGAGCTGTGGTGGGTGGATAAACATTACTGCTGAAGTTTGATTGTAGCTAGTCATTACTGATGTTGATAAATTGTTTGCAGATTCGGAAGTGCAGGATCAATGTCAGCCGCTTCGGAACATGACCGAGTTTTTCCCATTTCTGCTGGACCTCTCACGTTTCCTGTCCAGAGTTTCCCTGCTGTTTCGCAATCTTCTCTTCCAGATACGGAGTTTTCATGAGCTGGAGTGCGTTTCTGTCTGACGTAAAGCTTCAGAAATTTGTCGGTTGTTTCTTTTTTGCTTCAATTGATGTAATGTTCAGGAAGAGCGCTTTACCGGGTGCTTCCGAGCGAAAGCTGTTCCGAGCATGGTCCGGACTCGGAGAGTTACTCGCTCTCCTCCTCCAAACGGACAAAATCATTGAAAGTAGACCTGCTATCCGCAACGACTGGAACAGCTACTGTCGGTGGGCTACAGTGCACTTATTCTAGGATGCACTCATGCTTCAACAATTGCGTAGATTTCGAAAAATTTTCTCATCATTTTACCATACCATCTCTGCCCGAAAAATCTCAGAAAAAAATTAGTTGCAAGTTCCCCTTGGGAGGAGAAGGTGATTTCTTGTGCTGATCGCGAGAGGCATATAGTCTATTACCAGTCTGGCCGTCCGGCTGACGCCGGACTTCCAGATTTCCCCTAGTGCTCGCTTCGCTCGCATTACTCCACCTCGGATTCAGTGTAATAGGAACATCCCTGTGTCAAACTTTCCTTACACAGTTTCTGCATCCTGTTCCTTTCCCATTACTTTCATTTATAAGAAACAGAGCTGGTCAAAGAAAACTGACCGCGTTTCTCAGCGCAATACAACTTTTCGCTGAAAATATTGGGTTGTTCGGAAAGTAATTGGGCTTTTTGAACGTTGCAAAAAAAAGTTTTGTTTTCTCATAGTG